>VCJC01003355.1:6916-27070 GCA_024140195.1 Backusella luteola | reverse complement strand
TTTTTTTTTTTTTTTTTTTTTTTAAAATAAATTTTTTTTTTTTTTTTTTTTTTTTTTTTTTTTTTTTTGCTTAGATTTACCACTGGTAACAGCCAATGTTACCCCTATGCCTTTAAAAAGCCCAGCCTGTGCACCGGATGTATCCACTTCAAAAGGGTTAGTGGTTGCATTTGTGTCACTCATTGAAAAAAAAAGAAGTAGAAAAGGGGAAAAAGTGAAGCAGAAAAAAAAAGAACGGTGGATGAATGTGATTAAAATGAAATCAATAAAACCGGTTTTGCTGATTGATGCCCTCCCCCTTTTTTAAGGTAAATATTCTCGTAAAACGATGTTCTTTAAATGAAATGTTACATGTTTTGATTGGCTGTTTCGATATGCATATTGTTGATGCATGTCCGTAAAAAATTTAATTATTTTTTTTTGTTTTTTTGAGATGAGTTGTTTTAATCTGTCTTTATTAATGCCTAAAACTATTTATGTAGAGCTATAATTATATTAATAATCTACACATATGAATATCAATTCGGTGAAGCAAAAAGAAAAAAAAATGGACGAGGATCACTCAATTCAAACTTTATTTTTTTATCTGTGCACATTTAATAAACAAATCAGTTGGATTTGTAGCACAGTACCATAGCCACATACAGTTCATCGAGGTCGATATAAAGAAATTAAATATCAATAAAGTACTTGATTATTTGCTATAAATATTTTAGCTTTGTATTCTTTGTTTAGTAGTAGAATACTATTCATTAGAACACTAGTAATTAATATTTTATTTTGCCATGTTGAGTTAAACATATTATTTAATTGTACAATGTATATATATATAAAAAGATCATATCACAAAGACATTAGTTTGGTTAATTATACTAAACATCTAGGAGTGGTATCTAGGAGGTATAACATGCCCATTTTGGTGAGTCCATTCATAACCAGAGAAAACCGAATCAGCTCGGCCATCATTTGTCACAGAATCTGTCGTGCTATAGGGGTCTACTGTACTTTCTCTATTGAGAGGTTTTGGTGTGTTTACGCCAAAAATAGATGTGTTCAAAGATACTCGGTGCCCTTTCTTGGCTATATCTGAATTTTTGTTTTTGAGTATAGGTGCTTTGGGTCCTGCTGTTGGTTTAAATGGGCTGAATAGCTTCATTGCAGAGTGTGTATAGTTATCGGTATCCATAATTACTGAATTCGTGATGTTTCGTGCATAATTATCGGGCTGCTTACTACTTGAATTTATTGAAATATCGTCCTATTGATGGTTTGAAATGTCAGAGAAAATATTATGAATTGGTTACCTTGCTTTTAAAAGAAAGATAAATGGAGGTTTTTTTTCTGACTCTTACTTACCGCATTAAATGGTTTTTTATGTGTCACAGCTGGGGCTAGTTGAGTTGGGAAACTGTGGGCAGATAGTGAAGGGCTGCTTTGTTTGGGGTATACAGAGCTGTACGCTGTATGACTATCGTCGTATTCAAAACGAGAATGAAGATCACCTTGGCTCTGATACATACTGTTTTCGTATATCGGTTTTGATTTTTCGAGATTTTTAAGTCTACGTTTCTTTGGATACATGACGCATGCTGCTATTAGTACGAGAATGCCTATAACTGCTATGGAAATTCCTACAATCTCTACAATATATGCAGTGGTGCCCTGTCCTCCAGTATTTGCAAGCTGTCTCGGTTCAATCAACATATTTTTAATCTTTATCTCTCTGTTCCTTATGTCGATTTGGTCGTTATATAAAGAGAAATTGTTGATGGTACTATCTATATTGGTGGATGGCGATTCAGTATTATCTGATTGAGTAGAAGACGGATTAGCATCAACAGTGTTTGATCTGAGTTTTAGTTTATTTTTTCGAATCCGGTTCGGCTTGCGAGAAATTTCAGTATGTGCGTCCTTATTTTGAGCTTTGCTTTCACGAATATAAGCCCGTTCCATTGATATTTACAATAAGAGAGAAAAAGGGAGCAATGAGAAGAAAAAGTGGAGCTACATGATTAAAGTAAATTTAATATGTATATATGGTTCAATCGAGTTAGTTTGATTTATTGGACTGCTTCAGGAACAATAGCTTGATGAAATCGTGTAACAATGTCAGTCCTATTTTATCAACGTTATGTAGCACTAAATGAATGTTGGTGAGTTTACTTTTTGATTTCAGAAATTGGTTTCCCAGAATTTTAGCCCTAAGATGGAATGAAAGGGTTCTTAATATTTTAATATTTCACAATGTTTTAATTGCTTTATCCATAAACAAGTAAGGACAACAAGAACATTCTAGTAGCCGATGATCAAGATATTTTTTCTTTTATTCATTGATTAGACTGTAATACAATTGCTTCTGATAACATCTCCAATATATTTCAGATAAATTAATTATAAATAGCTAATAAATTTCAAAATAAATACTTTTAGGATCTAACAACATATGTTCAGTGCTCTTTTAAATGTTCTAAAATAATGGGAAATAGTTTAACAAACAGAAAATCAGTCCATTAAAAAGGGTCTTTAAGCCGAGAAGCTGATATTCAAGAATTTCGAACACGTTAACTCCATCAAGCGTTAATTTCAATAAATATATCTCGCATTAATTAGCTTTTTTTATCACATGAAATGTCGTTGGCATCATGCTGATTTTGTTGAAAGTGAGTGAGGATTGGAACTAATAATCAAATTGTCAATAACCCAATTTTGTATTTTTGTATTTTTTTAGCAAAAAAAAGTTAAACCTCTTTACAATACATTTACTTGAATTCATTAATATATAAGTTTATTAAAGGAATGGATATTTTATAGGTAGTTAATTATAGATCGATTTTAATGATAGTGATCATACAGTAGTTTGTCAATAGATTAAAAAAAGGGGTGTGTATGTGTGTTAGTCGCGTGTGTCAGGCGGCAAGTAGAGTTTATGTTGTAGTCCTTCGGCCAGTTGCTCTTCATTCTGAATATCATAGTACATTGAAGTTTCAGGTTTGGTATGGTACATATATGATACTTCTGAATCGTATTCAAAATCATCGACATAACCGAAATCAGGAAACGGGTTCTGTACTTCAGTTTCATTATAGCCTTTATGTGGATATATTGAAGATTGTGGCAACGTTTGAAATTCTAGAGGCGAATACTGAATGCTCTGGCTGTTTGAAATGGAATTGTTATTGATATTTGAATAAGGTTGCACCGAGTATCCTTGGTTTAAAATGTTTCCATTTGGTTGATAAATCGAGCTTTCTGGCCTCGGAATTGGGAAAGGGGGCAAAGCTGGAGGATTATTATAAAGCTCTGGGATAACCCTCTTCGAAGTACCATATCCTGTAATACTTCCATGTCTCATTTTTGAATTATTTATACTGCTGGTACTGCTGGTAACACTAGCATTACTACTGATAGGATAGTTTTGTCTTGAAATACTGCCTGACTGGCTACGATGGAAACTATTGACTGAACCAGCTCTTCCTTGGATACGAACTTGAGCAATGGCCATTTCTTGAGCAGCGGCTTGAGCCTGAAGTTGTAGCTCCATGCTTCGATTATATTGCTCTTGATATTCACGAAGATTTTTGCTTACAACCACTTCTAACGAACGTATTACATCGCCAAATTGTTTTGTAGCTAATTCGCAAGCCTTTCGTTCTTGAACCATCATCTCGAGCTCATGCTTCTTCTCTCTCTTTTTTTCACCACCAGATGTATGAATGAGGAAAAATTGGGCTTCATTCTCGGCCATGATTAGCTCTTCTATGCGATAAACAAGATATTTTAGCTGGTTTCGGTGGTCCACTTTTGGAATGGGGAAGTAGATGACTTGGTTTGCATTTTCTTCTATTGACTTGGCTATACTGCGGTAGCCTTCGATGGTAATCTATGTTTTGTTATAAAAAGGGTGAGTCTTTAAACATGACCCTGCATTGCATTTTTTGCTATAAACTTACATTATTTTCATCGATTAAGATTGTTTTGAGGCCACGATTAGTTTTCAATACACGAGCAAGCGCAAGGGCTCCTGGATCCTCCATACCAAGGCCAGTGAGATCAATTTTTTCCAGTGTGGAATTATGTCGAAGTCCAGCTAAAGCCGAAGTAATCGCATCGGTAATAATAGCTCTAGGAAAGGTTGAAAAGGATGTACGAGGCTTCTTGAGATATTTAAAGTTCAGCTTGATGTCTTTTAGATAGGTGTTCCGTTCGAATAAAGATGAAAGCATCTTTACAGTATCTTGAGATACTACATCTGTATCTTTTATATTAATGTCTGATAAATCCAAGTGAGTGACGGTTTGGTTATCTCGTAAGCAATCAATGAATTCACGCAGAGTTGGATCGTCCCATTCTAATCTAGAAAACGAAATAGATGTGGGTCCCTCACCTTGGGAAAATGCAGAGTGTAGCTTTGGTAGATGCATAACCTCCTTCATAATAGGGTTGTTTTCGAGATTCAAATGCATTATTCGGTTGCTTGATTGGCTGATAGAAGTAAGTATATCATAGACGTTTCTACCATTGAGGTTGCATCCACCAAGATGAAGTGCTTCAATTGTAAGAAACGAAGGACTTTTAATCCATTTGCAAAGTCTGGTTACCATATCATTATCCATTCTAGAGTCTCCCAGATCCAGTTCTTTTAAATGGCTTTCTTCAAGGCAAAATTTATAGCGGTTGTCAAGTATATTGTGACCTCGTAAGCGCAACACTGCTAAACGTTTGAAAACCTGGAATAGAGGGTTGATATAGTCGGGGCTAATACTGTCTTTTCCTTTTTCAATTGAAAGATCCAAGCAAAGAACCTGCTCAGGGTTTTTTTCGGCCAGTGTTTTTAGAACCAGTTCCGACATTTCTTTTGTAAGACCACAGTAGTCCAGGTAGAGTTCCTTGATTGATTTTTTGTGTTCCTTGATACCGTTGATCAACTTGAGCATGTCAGATTTTGGCACATTATTTTTCCCAAGGCATAAACGGCTGATATTGGTTTTTCCAGAGTTCATAATCAAACCAATAGACGCAATAGCTGATTCCTTTTTCTCTTGACAGTACCCAATACGGCAATTTGAAAGATCCAATTTACGTAAAGCATTGAGGTTAGTTAGGATATCATGTATTTCGTTGGACAAAACATTAGAGTTATTAAAAGGATGATTCTCAATCATAGACCAGCCATCGCTTGAGCTTGTTTCCCAAGATTCTAATTCAGACAAGAATATATCTTTTAAACTGATTTCTTGAAAGAAATTCTGCCAGTAAGAAAGAAATAGAATAAATATTAGTTAAGTAATTAATCGTATATATATTAAAAGAGCACTTACCGATACTGCAAGAGATCGTAGAACAGCTATCAATTCATATTTTGTATAGGTGACTGGCACATCTCTTACTTCATTTGGAGAGTGGAGGACGAATGATTTAGCTTTGGGTGGGCCATTAACAGAAAAGTTAAACCGGTTCTTGTTTAGATTTAGAGAGGCACAGTAAGCACGCAGTGTAGAGTTGAACATTTTAACTTCTTCGTCATCACCAAGAATATCATCTTCAGGATCCGGATCAGTTATATAAGGAATAATGCGCGTATTTTTAATATTGGATGATATGTTGGCAGTGTAGACAGGTGGGATATGATTGGGTGGGATGATGGAATCAATCGCCCTTCGAAGATATTGCACAATGACTTCACAGAATGTTGATGCAAACACCAATTGTCGACTATTTTTGTTGATTTGGCGTACTTGTATAATGACTGTATCGTCGTTATTATCAAATCTTATACTCTGAATGGACAATAAACCAAATCTATCACGTTCAATGGTCTTTAGATATTCCCCATCGTTTGTGCTGATTGGCAGAAAATAAAAGCTGAATTTACCAATGGCAAAGATGATTGGTAGAAATATTTCTTTGGGTTGATCACCTGCGGCCTTGTAGCGCTTTTCTTTAAAAACGACTTTATACATAACAATGTCATCTCTTTTAGAAAATGCATCACTTTGCTTGGAAATACGATCAATGACGTTGTTTTTCTCGGAATTGGTAATGGTATCTATACGCGGGCGGTGAACACGAAGAGCTTTCTGCAGAGCATGGATCCAACGCTGGCATTCTTTGGCAGATTCGGTAGTGATCAGGTGGGACAAAGATTGCCGAGAATGAACGTGGAGGTACTCGATCCTAAAGGTATTTGCTGGTGTAACAACGCTATGCACAGCATAGATATCGTGTAAAGCCAAAAAAAGCCTGTCCTTGTCAATTTTAGGCATCGCTGTTTGTTTTGATTGTTGCATATTAAACATATCCAGCTCAGCCCTGGCCTTCTGAGAACTCTTATATACGAGCAACTGATTATTGCTCAGAACCAGATGTACTTTTTTGGTGATGGAGAGTAATCCTTTTTCAGGCTTGTACGAAATATCACCAGCATAAATAATTTTAAAAGATGACTCGGACGTCTTTAGATCCATGATTGCTTTCAGTTTCATATCATCAGTAGGTGGGAAAACAGACATATTCTCTTGTATACTAGAGACGGACGACGAAGACGGCTCATTGGATGTGCTTGGTCTATGGACTGGAGTATAAGTCGAAGGTGGATAACTTTTCAAAGGATCAGACATTTGGCTTTTAGGAGACTGTGGAAAGCGATTTTGCCCACCGTAACTGTTTGTTGTTGAGTTTGAATAAATCACAGATGCTTCTCCCCTGGATGAGATGGGCGATCCAGGATAGCTTGAAGTGTTATTCGGTGGAGGATAGATATTTTGCTTGTTGATGGTACTGTGAATGATGCCTGGAGATGCCATTGAAGATAGAGACGAAGCTGAAGAATAATGCGTTGGCCAAGGAGAGGGAGGGACAGCACCATAAGTACTGTTTCCATACATTTTTACGTTTTCATTTGGATGTTCATAAGGGTAGTAGTTTATTGTATGCGGAGAATTACTCTCCGTGTTGGACATTTTATTTTTTATTGAAAAAAAGGCAAAAGAACAAAAGAATTCTGAACAGAAAAGGTTTGGTGTATAAACAAAAAAAGAAAACAAAAAAATACGATAGGCAAAGTAATGTGCACAAGATGAGGCTGTTTCTAACCAATAAAAACAAATAAACTATACATCATTGTAGTAGTAAAAGTGTCTTTAACGGCCATCCATCCACAGACTAGAAACATCAGTGTAAAGTATAGCCAATCAAAAGTCTAAAATAGAACGCATGGACCCATTCCTGCATGTCGATTCATGACAGGTAAAACACGTGGTTTATAGCTAACTTAATCTTGTACATAATATCCCACGAAGGGCTTTGCAACCATTAAATCATTTAAAAACGAATAATGGGTACAAAATGTATTTCTTCAAGGCATCATATTCTTATCTGCATATTTCTGAATTTCGGAATATTCACTTGTCGCTACAATTTAATTTGTTATTCTCGGATTTCAAACTCTAAAGCTGGTAACTGAAATGATTTCGATCGATGCCATGGTTACTACCACTCATTTATCAAAACAGTCTCAGCACTGAATTAAGGACATTTGTTCCATGCTAAAAGTTACCGTAAAGTGAACATTATGTTTTACAACACATCCGTGCGACCCAATTATATATATTTTATGAGAATGGAAATATTTTCCAATTTTTCCAGAAGTTACAAAAAATAGAAATAAAGTTTCTAATCTTTAGCAACTGATTTGGATGAAATAATTAGAAATAGTGAGAAAGTGTTGGTACAATTAGGCAGGATAGAGAGTCAAGTACATTCGAATACACTTGAAAGCTTAGATATCATTAGCCAGCTTTTTAATTGGAAGTTTCATAAATCCAATAGCTTCAAAAAAAAGATAAATTAACTTGCCTTTATAAATTAAGATCGAGCTTCGAAAATCCTACTCAAGTTTTGTTTGAAATACGCAATCTTTGGATTTGGAGGAAACAAAGTGAAACTACACTTAATAACGAGGTGGATCTTCAGGAGCAATGGAAAGCAGTCACTCATTTCGACACACGCACCCTCTTCGTTTTCGCACAAAATCAATTATATATTTTCCCCATCACGAAAAAAATAGTCGACATGACTGGTAAGCCAATTCACGTAACTATGCAACCTGCTGAGCGAATTGCAACTCATTGCTAGTTGTTTATTTCTTAAAAAGATAAATCTACTTGGAACAGCTCCTTTTGGTTCAAAGAAATTGAAAAGCTAGGCAATAAAGAGATCAAGGACACTCTGACGGCGGAAAGCTCAGATGACACTGAGAAAATAGAAGCGGAAGAGGAGATTCTCTCCGCAAAGACCGAAATACAAGTTGGAGAAAAGAAGAGCACGCCAAATATAAGAACCGAGTTTATTGACTGTAGCTTGACCGACCTGATACTTGGCACAGATAGCGCATTAATTCAATCTGTATTGAAAAGAATTGAAAATGATTAAAACATGTGATATTTTGAATGTGACACACAGTGTGTGTGTGTGTTTACAATATTTTTTCTTGTTTTATTTTATCGCGTTTTTCCTATTCTTAAACTATGGAGTCGGTACAGAATACTATTCAGCAAGCAAACCTAGCTAGTCTTTTGGGCTTACACTTGGTAAAAGCGATAACAGGTGCTTCTTGTGAATAGAGATTAATTAGCTTGAGTAGGCACTTTCACTCGTGGGCGCAATTGCAACCAATCCTACTTATAACATTCCCATCTTCTTCTTTGGCATCTGGGCATACAACAATCACGACTCGAATACGCCCATGAAAACAGTATTTATATGAACAAATATGTTCGAAAAAGAACGTGTCGTTTAAATTTTCTTTTAGTTTACTTTTGCCCTTGGTTTGAGTGTTTTGCTGGATTTGATTTGGTTCTGGTTGCACGGTGGCAATCCTCAGGGCGAGAGCGGCTTTGGATTTGCTAAATTGTGAGTGATGAGAAACTAAACAAATCAGCAGGTTTAACTGACCAGTGCTTTTCTTATAATGTTTAGCTTTAACGTGATCAGCTTGATTGTAAAGGTAATATGACTTGTTTTTTATGGATTGGATATCATCTAAACACTTTTCCACCAGCCAATCACAGTTTATACGTCAGTCAGTAATCTTCAAAATAGAGGCGAGTCTTTAAGTGCTGGAGGTATGCTATTATTATGAATTGGATGTGTGTATATTGGGTTGGCTTAGCATTAACACTGGTGATAGGTTGGTCAAATGCCCCTGGTGCATTCCCGTCAGGTGGCTACCAGAATGTCAGAGATGGCGACAGTGCTGAGTTTGCATAATTTTTAAAACTGTAAAAAAAAGAAAAAACCCAAAAGTAGCAAAAGAATGAACAATGTGTTGTGGTGGCATCTCCCAATCCTCCCCCACTCTATTTAGTTTTGCCACTAGTGCTTCAAATCTGTAATAAACTTCTTAATCTGATAACAAATGTATATTAGCTTCTATTTTCTGTCTTCCTGTTTTGAAGCATATTCATAAAAAGGACTTCATAGCCCATACACATATTGAAAAGGAAAATCGAACAAAAAGAAGAAAAAAAAGTGCACTCTATTAATATTGTTGATGTTTAATTATATATAAAGCCATTTCATCGTATTTTCGTTAATTCTATTTTATTCATCTCCAGGTTTCAAATTGGTGTTAATTAGAGTACAAATATCAATCACGTAAAATCAGTACGTATCAATGCATGAAAGCCAAACTTACTTGCATTATAAAAAGACAAGTAAATAATGCCAAGTATTCATGCCAACATTTATAAGAGTCGCCCGATATTTTTGCAGGCTGAACATCAAAATGGATGTCTCGTTGGGAATTCCAAACAGAGTTAAAATACCGAAACAGAGTGGTGAACAACTATATCCTATTTTTAATATTTATATTATAAAAAGCAACATGAATCAACCACAATACATCGACGAATAAAGGTTGTGTCTACTAAATTTAGCAAACCACTAAGCAGCTTCCTTCTTTCGATGTTCTACTCTTACTATTATTAAATAGCTTTTCGAGTTTAATGACCGATGAAGCACATAATTAAACAAACTCAGATGTTAAAAAGGTATAATGTAAAACCAAGCGTGGAAGATGACTCTGATCCAGCTCAAGTTCAGTAAACTTTGATACCTTTCTTGAGCTATAAAAAGACAGAATTTTACTACATGAAAACGTAATTTTACCCTTTATATTTTTTATATTTATATTTCACCTTTAAGAAAACAGTAATGCTACCCTTGATCTCTTGTGAGTTAGATAGCCTTGAGATTTATCCAACTGCTAATTTCTAACCATTCGCCTTTTTTTTTTAGTGGTAACTCTTTTGAGTTTTGCGTCTGCTGCTGATGTCATATACAATGTGGTTGGCCCAACAATTGGTACAGAAAAAATGGGTGTTGTCATTGATAACCAGGCCTACCCTCTTACTGCTTCAAGTAACTGTCCTCTTTTCTATACGGGAAGCGCGCCTCAGGCTACAAATGGCTACCAATATGCAATGTTGGATAGTAAAAACACTGTCATCGAGAAAGAGCCTTTTATTCGCCCTATGATTTCTACCAAAAGCTTGAATGATTTTTATAATCGTAGTAGCACTGTCACCACTTTGCCCAAGCTTACTCAAGCACTTCCAGACCTTGACATTCTCTCTATTAATGATACTAAACCCTTTAAACCGGGAGAAATACCTACCTTGTGCTTTACTATTGATGAGTCTAAACTTGAAAAGGTCCATGATGCTGAAAAGAGTAAGACAGTTTCATCTAATTTAACTTACATCAGGTAAAGTACTGATTTTAAGTCAACCACTATAACTATCATATACCAATATAGCTTTCATAGTTCTGATGAAGTAAAGACATTCAATGACGTCGATTTTGAATTGTCTGGCTCTTCTCCACTTACCCGTTACGCTCCTAAAGCATCTTATAAAATTGAACTCCCAAAAAACAACACTTTTAATGACTACAGAAAATTCAAATTAAGATCGCTTTATTCTGACCCATCTTACTTGAGAGAGTATGTATCATCTGGCATTCTCAACTCCACAGGTCTGCCTGCTCCAGATTATACTTTTTCGAGGTAATACAATTGCTATATTCATAGATACTTAGTAAAAGTCATTTATTAATTTTTATGTATGATTATTCCACATAGAGTTTTCATCAACGGAAAACCATATGGTCTCTTTGGTTTCATGGTGGATTATCGTAAACCTTGGCTTCTTAAAAACTTTGGATACAATGCCGAAACTTACACAAATGGTCCCTTATATTCTGGAGATAACAATGCAACACTTGATTATATTGGTACTAATCAATTCGCCTATAATACCAGCACTAATGGAGATAAACTTTTCCCAAACAACTATTATTCCATGAAAGAAGAGCAGGACAAGAAACAAGGTGCCCCAAGTTATAGACGCCTGATTGGCCTTACCAAATTCCTTGATAATCCTGCTCAAGATATCAGCATAACAAACAGTACTATTGCGGCTTGGGAGAGAAGAATTCATCCTGAAAGTTTCCTTCGCGAGTAAGTGACATATAACATTGTAAAAATAAGATTAGCTGCTAATTCGTGATAAAATAGAGCTGCACTTGAAATTCTACTCGGAAACACAAACGGCTACATCACTGCTGGTGAAAACTATATGCTTTATGGCGCTTCTTTGGAATCTTACATGACATTTATTGCGTCTAGTATGGAAAGCACATTTGGAAACACAGTTGAGGATATGTCCAAAATGTTGACTGGCAATTATACCGACTATCCAGGTGTTGAAAACGAATTTCGACCTCTGCTTCAAGAAATGCTCAAAGTACCTGAATATAACAGCAGATTCCAGGAGCTCCTTTCCGAACTTTCGGATAAAGTGGTCAATCCTAGTGTATTGAATTCCCATATTGATGCTGTGGCCAACATGATCCGTAGTGATGTTGCATGGGACCAGACAATTGCACGTAATTATGTTAATATCGGAAGCAACACATACGATGCACAACTCGCATTCAACACAAGTAACCCCACTGATGCTATGAATGACTACATGGATCGTAACTCCAAGGGTGTTGATTTCGATAAGGCTGTTAATGGTTCTACTGGCCATTCAAGTCTCTCTGGTGTTAAGGAATGGGTTACTAACCAGCATAATGCTGTATCTGGTAACATGACTTCCTAAAATATATCCATTTATTCATATTTGTACTTTTTCATAATATTCAAAGCATAACAAATCGTTTTTTTTCCTATTAAAATAAATTACCTTTGAACAAAAAACATAAAGCCAAACATGGTAATTTTGAAATTCATTGTAGCAAAAAGGCTTCCAATAATTTCTATTAAAAACATATCAATTTAGTAATTGTTTATAGCAATGCCAATTGTTATGATTTGGATTTATTTTATAATTTTCATAGTTTAATGTGAAAACCCGGTTCGATTCGTAAAAATGGAGCAAGTCAATATAAAATTTAGCGTGTAAGCAGACTTGTACATATGCATTTTATTAGTGACTAAAAAGTAATTATATTGCTAAAATAACATTACATTAAGGCCATTATTGTTTATTTAAAAAGATGCTTAATGTATATTGCCGACCATATGGTATTTGGAATGAACCAAGCACTGCTCTGCAGCAGCTAAATTTAGTTTCTGTCGTTACAAATATTTTTATTTTATTTATAAAGATCGCCCCTCCCCCTTAAAGTGTAGCTAAATTGATTCCTCCTTGCAGGATATATGATAATGTTTGTAACAGGTGAGGTTAAGAAAATAGGGCCTTACTTGTTCTATTTCTGTCCTGATTTATTTTTGTAGATCTACATTCACAAAACTCATAAAAGGTAGTTATGTTTGTTTAATCTTAATCCGGTAAGTATATTTGATCACAGAAATATTTTGTATTTACATCCTTTGTAATCACAACGTTCAATAGAGCAGTGTAGGAATGAGAAAAAGAAAAGTTTTATAACAAAGGAGTGCTTCTTTGTTTGATTTATTTTCACACTCTCCTTTGTAAAGCATGCTTATTTTTAGAGATGGCTTATAACCGCCAAAATATTTTTTTTCCGCTGTTTCTCATAATGTCATGTCTATTTATATATACTAGAGCCATTTTTTTTTCAGGAGTAATGCAATCATTTATAAAGGCTGTTTAATTTTCTGAATTTTCTTAAATTCTTATTCTTTTTAGCTTTTATATATTAAAAATGTCTACCATTACACTATTACCTGTATCTAGATCCTGCATCTCTACAACACGCAAGAGAAAGAGATCATCCGAGCTTCGAGTAAGCTTCAGCACACAACCTCACAGCATCAGTTACACCTACTCCCAATCTGATTATGACAGAAGTGGCCTCTTCCCTGATACACCTTCCGTCCCACAGAAAGAACCCTTTATTTTTGCAGTTTCTATAAATTTTGTACCAACACCATTGTTAACATCATCCGTCGGATATCCATCAAAAAAGAAGCGTATGAATAACAAACCAAAATTGTCGATTGATACCAGTAATTTGCATGGTCCACTCTACTTTACAAATATGACAACTAATCATCAAAAGAAGGAAAAAGTAATAGCAGATGAACATGACGAACCCGTCGATTTATTGACTAAAGAGAACACCAGAAGAAATAGTCTGCCTCTGATTTTTTGAAGATTTATATATATACATATATATATAGCTTTAGAGAATGTATAGCCATGCTTTCTCATATAAAAGTACCTTTTTGTACATATAATTTGTAAATTTTTTTTGCGGATCAATTCTTTGTTCCAAAGATTGTTAATTATAAATAGCTAGTAAAACACTTTCAAACTAAATAAATATTCGTATTCATTAATGATAATAATAAACCACAAACATTTGCTCTCGACTCAAGTTCAAATTTACAATAAATCCCAGTAAACAAAACGTATCATATTAAGCGTATAAAACTTCTCTAGTGTCACAACTTATGTGAAAATCATCAGTTAGTATATATATCTATCTACTCTCAAATGTTAATTGATTAGCAGAGGTTAATTGGTATAAAGATATGTTTTACACTAGATATATTGGTTGATACTAAACCTTTTGATGTAATGCTATTTTTATTTTTATTTTTAAAGTATACATTAAAACTTCAATGTGCTATAAAATATTACCCCAATAATATTTCATTATAATTACGCATGTTTCTCTCATTTTTTTTTTGTCTTTAATTTAACTTTTTTTAATTTTCTGGTAGGGCTATTATGATCCTCCTTATAATTTTAGTTAATCACCAAACAGAAATATATTGCTACATACTTCCTCAATTTTTATATATATGACTAAAATAAACTGAAGAGTTTCCCTCATTTCAGATTTTCATGCACAATCTACATTCAGCTTCAACACAAATTATTTTTATTCTTATTCGCCAAGATATAATACCATTTAAAAGGAAACTCCAGTAGTTTTTGGTTCTCATATTTATAAACAATAAAAAGAAAATAAAAATATTAGTTACTTTCTTAGAACTCTTAATAATGAATCATTAAAACTGTTATTTAGTTTTTACTCTCTTATTTTTTTAATAAAACTATGGATAGGTAGCCTCAAATTATTTATTATGTTTTTTACAACAAAGCAGAAAGGGAATCTTGCGCTGTAGAAATGAAAAATTAATCATTTGAACAGAATAGGAGTACTCGGACCCAAAAAAGTTAGTACAGATTTTGATTCATAAGCTGACATACGTCTTGAGGTAATATTCCCAAACAATTTATACTTTATTATAACACAACTGTACCCAAATTAGATTGACGACCGTTTTATGAAGGTGATCTCCCTTAAAAGCCAAACAAATATTCATTCATAGTGTCTATTGTTATTATAATATTCAACAAACCTTGAATTTCAGGGTAAGAGTATCTGGCGCCTTTATTATTATTAGACGGTCTACTATTGTGTATACAAATAACACACGCTTATTATTTTGCAAACACGGTGATGAATACCAAGTTCCATTCGTAACACTGCGATTTATATCTCCTCCATTCTGACTTTTATTTTAGAATCCAAAGAGTGCATATTGTACGAATTATATCTAATAGTACAGTTCGTTTTGAGAAGAGTACGCGAAATAACATTTTATAATAAATAATGTTATTTAGAAGCTATCGAGCACTTTTCATAGTAAACTACTATTGGCCTCCATTAAAAAACTTAATTGGTAAATGCAAGTTTAAAAATTTTGTGTTTTTTAGTTCGATGTTACTTTTTTAAATTAACTCCAAGTTATATTATAGAATTCTGTCTTCAACGGATATATTTTTATATATGTCTATATAAACATATTTGCCGGCTGTATTTTAGATGTCATAATCTAAAACACAACTCTATTGCATATTTTTATCATCGTTGGAGTTAACAAATAACTCCTTTCTCTGAAAATTTTGACTCTTAAATTAAAATTGCGTGTGGGTATTATTTAACTATAAAATATTCAAGAAACATAGTCTTTTGTTTTCTAAAATAAGCAAAATCGGCAACTGCCGTAAGGTTCTTTAATTATGAAATTATTGGAAGTATCAAGAAGTAACAAGGACTGAAATTCACAGCCTATCTTTGAGTAGGGTGTTGAGCCTAATCATGGTAAGCACATGCTTTGTCAAATTTACTTTATATTCTACATTGCAGAGTTTACCATGTTCAACGGTAACATTATGTGATAAAGTCCTCCTATTTTTCAGAAAATGCATTTTAAAATCTGCCTTCTTCATTTATTTTGGTGGGATAGTTTCCTTAAAAGTTTACTTACTTCCGCATGACTAATCTATACATATGTGGAGTGAAAAAGTATCATTTTCCTTTTGTTCTTGATTCTAAAGGAGGTAAAAGGCAACAAGTATATTTGTCAAACTATTTCTTAATATCTTATCGTGCTTTCTAAAAAGTAACAACTTAAAAGGAAGACCAAACTTAATGCTTCACAAGCAATAGTGTAGGTTTCAGACTTGGGTTTTACAAATGGCGATCTTTTTATTTTTATTTTTATTTTTTTCTATTTTTATTTTATACTAAATTTCAATACGAAGAGGTATGTAATCATCTTGCATAAAATATACAATAAGCACCAATGATATGCTTTTACATGCTGTGTCTATGTAGTTTCCTATTGAAGTTGTTTTTGGGAGTATTATAAAAGGATGGTGTGATCACATTCCTATGTTTTGTTTTTGTTTTTCTTTCCTTCAACATAAAAGTCATGCTCGATAAATTACCAAACGAAATTCTACATAATATCGTTTCCAATTTATCATATCAAGAATTAAATGCCTTACGCCAGACGTCAAGAATCACACAGGAGTTTTGCGACTGTTCCATCTACTGGAAAAATATAGTACTGGAATTGAACGAAAACAAATTCTGGGAACTTAGTTCACTCAATTCAATAGTGGGTCCACACAAAGCCGACGTGAAATCGATAGACATAAGAATAGTTCGTGATAGCATTATACGTTACTTGCTTCTCAATTGTACTAATTTACAGTATTTGACTATTCATGGCTGGACAACGTTATCTAGTCATTCACTTCGGTTATATTCACAACGAAATACCTCTTTAGTAAAACTCTCACTTTTTGGTTCTCCGAATAAATCAAACTACATTTCAGTTGATTCGAATACTCTAGGAAAGCTAATGATACAGTCACCTAATATTACTCATGTTTTAATATTATGCCAAATTCATATCCATGCAGAGCCGTTTATATCACTGATCGAAAGAGCGAACAAATTACTTCCCATGGTATCTTTTACCATTGCATCCAACAGAACCTGGCGCAAGGAACATATAATTAGACTGGTCAATGTATGTCCTAATATCCAAAGAATATGTTTACTACCAGAAGCGGCAAATGCTGGGATATCATCAGAATGTCACTTTGAGCAATGGCTACATGAAAAAACTGGATTGTTACCTTCCAACACATCTCTTGTGACTGTAGACGACTGTATTATTTACACCAATTCATCTTAATTTACATATGTTTTGATTTCCTATTTTAGAAGGCTGTATTTTTGTAGTGTCTTGCTATTGTAAAAATATTAAAATTATGAGGAAAAACTTATTTTTTGGTATAACTGTTATAAAATTTCAATTGCTGGCACTCAAGTGCATTTTTTTTGCGGAGCAGTTTAACTTTTTATTCTTGTATTCTGAGCTATTATTTTTACTGAAAGTAGTAGATGGTTTCCTTTTCAAGTCGAATGGATTTAACTTGGTCAGGGGAAAAAATAGCTTTATTCGGGTGTAGTTTTTTTTTGGCGGGGGTTTAATATCCAAGTTTAGTGGGGAGGTTGACGATACACAAAGCCCACCCCGAGAACATGTACGTTCATACTAAACCTATTCTTTTTTTATACAGGAGATCATTACACAAATCAAGTAAAGAAAATAGACAAGCAGAAGTCATGCTGAGCAAAAATATTGCCACTTCCTTTCTTTTTTTAAAAAAAATAAGCTAGTGGGCGCCCTGTATAACACTGGAGTGGCGAAGCTGACTGAGAACAAAAATAAGATCACAAATAAATAGCAAAGTTTTACAAAAAGATATTAATTCATGTCTTCTTTATTTTTATAATTTATTTTATACCATGAGCCTTTTAAAGTGCGCGGGTGTTATAAACAACGAATATTATTATGTTAACGGAAGCAGTTTTGTTTTCCCCAACAGAACTGATCCTGCTTCAAAAAACGCTTCCACTGACTCCAGTATTGACTTTATTTTTGACCATGGCTGCGTTTTTGACGGTCATAATTCTACATATTTACTGGGGACAAGTCGTGAGGATCCCAACACCATTATTTCATATCGAGTATCAACGTTGAAAAATCATAACACCACAATCTCAATTGACAAAAGTGACCAATTAACATTCAGTCATACACCTGACCTTAACCAGCAAGTTCTTTTCATTTCCAGAAATAACAACAATGATCCTGAATGGTGTGCATTATATCATAGTAACGACAGTGATGGAAATGCAGTCTGGGAAGACTGTAGTCAAACCGAAGATCCAGCAAATGTTACATCAACCTCAAACATAACCAACTTAAACAACTGGGTAGCTGATACCAGCAGCAGCATTGTATACCAGCTAACAAATACAAGTTTATCTGTTTATAACGCCTCAACAAGTAGCATTACTCACTATAAAACTTATGTTTTAAATAATGATATATCACTTACACCAAATTCGCCCTGGAGTTTTACAGTTGCAGGATATTCAAACTTGATTGAATTCGCAGTAACAGATGGAGTTGCAGTGCAGACAGTAGCGATACCTGTAAGTCATAAAATCAGAATAATGCTATTATTATATTAACATATTTAAATCCAGCACGATGCCCAAGATGGCGCAAGTGCCACAGTTAATCTCATGAATAATACAGGTGTAGAGCCAAATTCAAGCTATGTTTTTTCAAACAATAAGGACAGTACTCTACAAAGTATTAATGGGAATGGGATAAATCAATTGGCTGCGCTAAGCCAAAATTCAGCTACACAGACACATACTCCAAACTCAGCTGATCCAACTTCAGCTTCTCAAACAAACACGAGTCAAAATCAGAACCTAAGCACTGGCCAGATTGTTGGCATTGCTGTAGGAAGTGGCGTTGCATTGATTTTATTTATTGGAATTGCTATAATCATGCTCTATGTACTCCCAAAAAGAAGAAGAAAGAGAAAACAGCGTGGTATGTCTGATAAGCACATTTTCCAAGCCTGTTATTATTTTTGAATACGACAGCCTAACAGTTATCTTATTGTAGGTCTTTCCATAGCAACAACAAGTACATCACCCATAATTAGCTCAAAACATTCAACCCATGTATATGGAGATGGGTCTGCCGGACTGGATACACTAAACAATTCTCAAGAAGGCGATCCTGATTTTGCGGAATACCCAACTATATTTAATAGTAGCTGCGACATTCAAACTGGTGACGATGCAGTAAGATTTTCTGAAGGTCTTTTCTTACGAAAATGTACATATTCACAAAATAAGAGTCCTGCTATGATTCATTATTTTACCTCCGAACAAAAAGAACGGTTTGATCAAAGTTTGATGGTATTAAAAAGTCTCAATGGACCATCCGACAGTGTTCTTCAGCTATTCAAGGCATTTAAATTGGCATCACCTTCACCAAAGTACCGGATAGAATATATTTTGATTTCGTCTGGCTACGAGCCTAAAAATAACTTGCGCATACTTTATGCAAAGGAAGGAGATCTCCACAACTACATTGACTTATCTGATGATGTATTCAAGGTGTGGGTGATTTATTCAATTCTGACAGCTTTACGTGCTATACATCGCAAAAATATATCTCATAGTCATCTATCTCTGGAGGTATTTTATGCAGAGACAAGCGCACCATCTATGGACTGGACCTTAGGAGACTTTTATTATTCACAAGTGAATAACCCAGAAGAGAAGGCTAATGATATATTACGGGCTGGTCATATGATCTACGACATTGTTTTCGAGCAAGTACCACAGACACAGGAAAACGGCTATTCTAATATTTCACTTGACACAAGCAAAATCGAAGGACCTTATAAAGAGCATTTTGCCTACTTGTTGGAACAAACTTTCGATCCTAACAACAGCAGGCAAACTACCGCTGAAAGCCTTTTAGATTACTGGAAGAAACACTTTAGATTTTCATAGATGGATATTGTAATCAGTTTATCTAATGTAATAAATAAAATAAAATTACTGACTGTCTGCCAAAGTTCTCTAATTTGTATCCTATAAAAACCGATCATTTCTCTAATCTAAATATGGTAATCCATACTTTTAACAAGACAATCTCTTGTTCACTGATCAGACCTTTGGCGGATTCATTCAGTCCAGTCAGTATCATTCCATCCGCGAGTTTTATAGAGAGAATGTTCAATCTGCGATTGGTGTGTCGCTAAAAATTGCAAACTTGAATCTCTGAGCATTCACCATTTTGATGAAGAGCTTGTTATATTGAAGGACCAATTTGGACTATTGCTAGATTCGCTAAAACGCCTTAAAATACTGAATGCCATTATGGAATATGATGTCGATGATAATGATGTTCAGTTTTCTATCACTTGTATTGGAGTCAGTATGGGTGGAGTTAGCTATGTTTACGATTGT
>VCJC01003353.1:8992-19417 GCA_024140195.1 Backusella luteola | reverse complement strand
GAAACCCTTACCATCAATATCGGGCGCATCCAGACCCTTGATATTGGCACTGACACCAGGAATACCAGGTAAAGACATACCCTTGGCATCAACAGACGGTCCCTTAATATCGACATTAGGTACATCAGGTAAAGAAGGCTTCTTCAAATCGAGATTAGTATCATCATCAAGCAAGTCTGATTTACCATCAAGCGAAGGCATCTTGACTTTAGGCATCTTAATACCTCCAAGTGAGAGACCCTTATCAACATCGGGAACATCGGGCAATGATGCGCCTTTAGCGCTAACGGATGGACCCTTAATATCGACATTTGGTACATCAGATAAAGAGGTCTTAGTCAAATCAACGCTTGGTAAATCGGGAAGAGAAGGCTTCTTCAAATCAAGATTTACATCAGCATCATGTAAGTCGGCTTTACCATCAAATGAAGGCATCTTAACCTTGGGCATCTTGACATCGCCAAGTGAGAGTCCCTTATCACCAGTATCGGGCATATCAGGCAAAGAGGGCTTCTTTAAATCGATGCTCGGTACATCAGGAATAGTGGGCTTGCTCAAACTAACGTTGGCATCAACATCAAGAAGAGAGGGCTTCTTCAGATCGAGGTTGGCATCAGCGTCAGACAGGCCGGCTTTACCACCAAGTGAAATTCCCTTTCCATCAATATCGGGAACATCGGGCAATGATACACCTTTAGCGCTAACGGATGGACCCTTAACATCAAGATTTGGCACATCAGGGAGAGAAGGCTTCCTCAAATCGAGATTGACATCAGCGTCAGGCAGGTCGGCTTTACCACCAAGCGAAGGCACCTTGACCTTTGGCATCTTAATACCTCCAAGTGAGAAATCCTTACCATCAATATCGGGCACATCCGGACCCTTGATATTGGCACTGACACCAGGAATATCAGGTAAAGACATACCCTTGGCATCAACAGACGGTCCCTTAATATCAACATTAGGTACACCAGGAAAAGAGGGTTTCTTCAAATCCATATTGGCATCAACATCGGGAAGAGAAGGTTTCTTCAAATCGAGATTAGCATCAGCATCAGGCAAGTCTGATTCACCAAACGAAGTCATGTTGACCTTGGTCATGTTGATATCTCCAACAAAGAAGTCCTTACCATCAACAGATGGACCCTTGATATCAACATTAGGCACATCAGGGAGAGAAGGCTTCTTCAAATCGAGACTAGTATCAGCATCAGGCAAGTCTGATTTTCCACCAAATGAAGGCATCTTAACCTTGGGCATCTTGATACCTCCAAGTGAGAATCCCTTACCATCAACGTCAGGACCATTGATATCAGCACTGACATTAGGAGCATCAGGGATTGGCATACCCTTAGCATCAACAGATGGACCCTTGATATTAACATTAGGCATATCAGGAAGAGAAGGTTTCTTCAAATCAACATTGGCATCAGCATCAGCATCAGGCAAGTTTGCTTTACTACTAAGTGAGAGCATTTTGATACCACCAATGGAAAGGTCTTTCGCATCAGCATTACGAGTTGATCCACCAGTAGTGCTCATGGATGATCCGTCGATATCAGCGTCAGAAGAAATAAGAAGAGAAGTCTTGTTCAAGTCTTGATTTGCATTGCTAGCAGGAGCATCTGGTAAGGACATGGCTCCATCGTTGGTCAATGTGGTGATGGTGCTGCTATCAGGTAGAGATGATTGATTATTCTGATCTTTATGTGATGACGTGCTACTTTCTGGATGATCAGCACTCGTGCTTTTGCCTTCTTCACTTGTTGTAATAGTTTCAGTGAATGAATGATCATTCTCGTTTGATAGTGGTTTGATATTCTGTTCAATAGTTGAATCCATTCCTGGTTTTACATCAGCTATATTACTCATTTCCGATCCAGCTTTGTTTTTATCGTCTGATACTACCGTATCGTTATTAATGCTATCACGGGTTAAATCTTGAGTTATGCCAGTTATGCTGTTTTCGGTATTGTTTGAACCGTTGTTGTCTTCTGCAGAGGAGTTTATGAAATTGAGTATTTAGTAATTATTAAATCAAATGTGTACTTTGACTCCCTTACCTTTGTTTTTCTCTACACCGTTGTTTTTTCTTGTCTTTGGTCTTCTGGGTGGAGGTACAGGTGTTAGATCAAACTTGTTACCTGTCAGCGTACTAGTGATATGTGATTGTTGAGATGCATTTATGATTGAGGTTATGGGGCTGATGTTTCTTGAGTTAGATAATTGGTCCTTGTCGTCTATGATATCCTTGTCGATGCTAGTAGTATGGTCATTTGTAGATGCTGGTTTTATGCTTGATGTGTTGTCCATATCATCTGCTTAAAATAGTTTATTAATATGATGTATATTATTATTTAGTTTTCATTACCTGTTATATTGAGACTCTTATTTAATGTTTCTGATTCTTCAGTTATTTGCTGAGTAATCTCATTGTTAATATTTGCGGTTTTGCTGCCACTGGCTTCTTCATCGGTTGAAGTAAACAATTCATTGCCAAATGTACCAGGGAATTCACCGATTACAGAGGGGACAGTTACTGGAGTCGTTTTGATGTTGTCAGTTCCGTCATTTGTTTTAGAACTTTCATTCTGATCTCTTGAAAGCTGCTCTAAAATTTCTGGGTCCATTGCAACAGATGAAAAAACGGGTGCATTGGAATAAACAGGATTACGGGAAGGGCCACTACCGTACACAATGTTGTTTCCTCCTTCACCAGTACTGAAATTACTGTTGATTTCTCTCTCTGTTTGATCAGAAGTATCCCCTAGTGTTTATTAATGGATTAGTTACAGATATAAAATCGCTATATTTTGCATATAATTACCATTTTTACTTATTTCTTTTGAGGAAGACGAAGCCTTTGCGGTTTCATTTGTGGATACAAAGTCAGAATCAGCATTGGCATCTTTGGATTGTTCCTCGCTGTCTTCAACAGAGTGGTTTGTGCCGGGGGCTTCAGTGTCCATCTCCTTTTGGTTATATCCATCGGAATTGCCAGAATGACTAATGCCGTCCAAAGAGACACCGTTATCAGCCTTGCCTTTAGAATACAGATCTGAACTGGTGACCTCATCCGAATCTTCCTTGATGAAAGGGTCTTCCTTGATGAAAGGGTCTTCCTTGATGAAGGGGTCTTGATACATCTGCACGTATGATTCATTTTTCACAGGACCATTGATAGACTTTTCGCTGCTGCTATTATTTTTTTGGGGTTGAGGGATAGCTTGATTAATATCTGCGTCATTATCGTCTTTTAATGCTTTAGGATCTTTATTTGTGTACAGGGTAACGCTTTCATCCGTGATTGGTTCTGTTCTAACAGCAAGGTTCCTTATAGCTGAAATTGGTACAGTAGGAATGAAACTTGTAGTAGAGATGTCCCGGTCAGAAATATTAGTTTCATCTGTAACATCACTGCCATGAAGGTCTGAATAGCCATCATTAAAATTGTAAGTTCCTGGCATCACCTCGCGTCTGCTACCTACAGAACCAAATGTCATTTCCAAAGAGTTTGCGTATTGATCATCTGGAGATGCATTAGTAGCTAAATAAAATACAATTTAAATATCTTGCTTTAAAGATGTTATAACTATTGTTTCTGTAAATTTAACTTACTATTGTTAAAAGCTTTAGCTTGGCAAAGTTGATTCAGTTTGTCTGAAATTTCCTGGTTTGTATTATGCGATGATTCAGTACAACTTTTAATTAGTTGTTCAAGCTGACCGAAGGTATCAATCAGTTCTGCTTTGCTATCCCTTAATCTTTCTAAACGACCTTCCAAATCGTCGCTATTCAAATTGGTTTTATCAATATTAACCCAAGAAAGTTGCTCGTTAAAAAGAGTATCCAAAAGTTGCTTGCAATGGACTGCCAAAGAAGTTCCACCAATGGTTGTTCCTAATAATCAGTATTAAAATTTGATCCACGTCCTCAATGCAAAATTATGACAAATTTGCATTAACAATTACCTTTAGTATTCTGTATAGTTATAGGGAGAACTTCTCGAGTGTGATTTCCATTCTTGTTCGTATCGATCAAATGCATGGCCATAGCAAATTCATCTGCTGAAAGACCATCATTACCATCAACACTAGAGAGATTCCAAACAAGTTCGAACTCATTTTCAGATACATTCTGCTGTTTCTTGAAGTATTCCATCGCTTGAGTTTCTAGGTAATCTGGTTAATACTTTTCATTTGCTTGCAAGGCTTGCTTTTTTTACCAGTAATGAATCCAGTATTCTCTGTATCCAACTTTTTGAATTCGCCGAGATATTCACAAAGAACACTTCCATGAGGAGAGGAGCTTCCTCCCAGGTAGGTAAAGTTTGATAGTCTCTTTAATAAACTTGACATACTTTACGAGAGACAGATAAATTATGTCAAAAAAAAGAACAAACAAACAAAGAAATGACAATATAGCTATTAAATGCAACTCTAGTAAATGAACTGAAACTGGGACTGGACTGGTCGGATTCGTGAAAATATACTCGGGATTTATTTAGCTCAGCACCCAAAAACCAGCAATCTGTATGGAATGTTGAAAGTGTTGGGAATTACCCAAACTTGATGTTCAACATATTTACTTGAGCAGTAAACCGAAAGCTAAGTTCTTAAACGTACTGCGTATATGTAATATATTTACTTGTAAAAGTACGTGCGCATATTTACAAGGAGTATTACAAATATGTAGATAGTGATTAAGTAAGAGTATTTTGCATATAAAATACTGTTCGACGTGAGAAACATTCTTTTGACTTTATAAAATTATGTTTCACGTCAATTTTCAATCAAGATAAAGTTCAGGTTTTGTTTCATTATCATAGTGAAATAAGTCTGCTATTCTCGTGATGGGAGCTTAATAACTCTAAATATTGTTGGTCGTATACAGTATATGTCCCCAAAACTGATTTTGATAACATTTATTTTGAATAACGTAAGTAATCTTGCTGAGCCTTTTGTATGAAAATACTAAAATCAAAAAGTGGAAAATTTTCGGGCGATGTATAGTTATTACTTATGTGTACTTTCCATCATTTATATATTTATACAAGAATACGATACTAAACCCCAGTTTTCATTATGAATATACTCAATGCATGACTTGTTTTAATCCCAGAAAATATAAAACATAACTAGCTTATAAGTCAAGTATCAGAATAATGTGTTGCCACGATAAGCTTTAAACCTGATCCCTAAGTTTTTAAAGACATTTGCCTTTTCTATTTCATTTGTTGGTTTAATTTATAGAATTTAGAATAAGCTTAAAATAGACGTTTTACTCAACCATTTAATTAAAATAAGAAATCTGAAAGTAAAAATGATAGCGGATGTGCCTTTTTTTAATTATTTTTACCTGTTGTGTAAATTGTCAACACGTACAAAAATATATTCTGTGGATACCTCTACCATTTATTAAATGTAATTAATATTTTTAGCCTTATTGAGAATTAGTAAAGAAAAAGACTCCACTTTCATTCTTATTTATATTAAGCACTCCATCGATTGTTTCAGATGACTTAGCTTCTTTTTGAGGGAACTCTCAAGGTAGATTTTCTTTGGTTTTCATACCAATGAAGTCTAATAAAAAAGTGTGCGTCATTCACTGTATTATTGCGCCTATAAAGCATATGATATTGTATTATAGATAAAAACATGGAAAGTATTGGGACAAGTGGGTGTCATTTATTATTTATTATCACACCATCCATTAACTGGAATACAAAATATGTACCTACAGGTTGGGCAAATAAACCCGATATCAACATCAGAATAAAATATGTGTAATAAGACGGCGAACAGGATAATAATAGTACAAATAACAACGCACTTAAGGACATTCATAATTAATCTTCTGCTTCTTGAAATATATGGGCTCAAAGGAAATAGTAAAAAAGAAAGTAAAAAGCCCATCATTAACCCTCCAAAATGAAAATAAATATTAAATCAGTTAAAGTCCCAACAAAATAAAAAATATGTAATCACACGACTTACCAACATGCGCGAAATTGTCAATTCCTGGCATCATACCAAGGGCTATTGATACAGCAGCCGAAATTATGACTTTTATAAGTTGTAAAAATGGATTTGTTACATTTTTCCATTCTAACATTAATTTGATAATAGAATATCCCAAGAGACCAAACAGAGCTCCTGAGCATCCCATGGATGCTAATATAAATTGATAAAATGAGGTTAAATTTTCAACAGCATCATGTAAAATACTTGCACGTTTTTAGGACTAGAAAATATAGCACTGAGAATAAATCTCCATAAAGCTGATCCTAGATGAAAAATCATGTACCGGATTACACCAATATTACGTTCAATTTCCCACCAAATTGCAGATGCGAAATCATATTTAGCATGATGTGTATAAATCAAGCATGCGAAAATATAGGAATAAAAAACCTAAAGGTCTGATTAGAGGGGTTACCGTTAAAACATCCAAAGCTGCAAACATCTTCCAAAGTACATGTAGAATCATAATTAGTATAGCATCCATGAAATAAGCTTGTTGATGAATATTTTGATAATTCTCTCATGCATGGAGATAATCTGCTTCCTAAGTTTATCAGTACCCAAGACAAAGAATTATTAATACAACCGTTTTGTTAACTCAAAGAATCCTCTTTTCTTATGATCTCTACCATATAATTTGGTCCGACCATAGAGTTGAATGGCTCCGTCTGAATCCAATCTCCTATAAGTGTGTTATTTCTAATCAATTCATAAATGAACACACATATCATATACAATCCGGTAACCCAAGTAAATACTGGATATTTCACAGGACCAAAGAGTATGTTATGTATTAAGCCTTTTTCCTTTGGTATATCAATCGAATTAAAGCGTTTTCCAGGTTCTTCTATATCTTCGTCAAATAAGATTTGATAGGATCTTACACCATATTTTTCATTCTTTTCTGTTGACAGATTTTTGTGGTGGTCATTTCCCATTTGCAAATATGGATCTGTATCAAGTTTTTGATGAGGCTCAGGCAATAAGTCAGGGAGAGTTTCTGTGTTATTGATTTCGTGATTTTCGGAATTCCGACTTTCTACTTCTTCCTGATTGTAGAGAGGCATGAACCCTTGCTTCTTAGCACCTATAAATTTGCTGCCATATGAGCCATAGTTCTTTTTTTCTCCAATTTGATAGGAGGTTGGATCATCTTGTCTTTTTTCAGAAAATTCAAGTGCTTCAGTAGAAAAAATGTCCATTTTATGCTCTGTTAATTTTGTTTGAGATTTGGGTGATTCGGAGGTAGGGATGACTGGAGATGATACTTTATAAGGTGCATTGTTATTTACTGCTGACGAGGACGCTATGGAATTTGTATCTTCATATTATGTTGTGGGTGTTATTGACGAAGATCTCGCTGTGAGGATACAATTTGGTGGCTGTTGGCTGTTGGCTGTTGGCTGTTGGCTGTTGGCTGTTAAATACTTCAATATCTTTATCATTTTTAGTAGTGATTATTTTAAGCAATTTGATAAAAGTAAATGGTATTGAATTAAATGATACAGCTATATACTTTTTTTTAAAAAAAACGCAACTGGCTTAGTCTTTTCTAAACAGCACAACCTTACACAAGCTGATTTTAAGTGCCACAGGTTCTGTTGTAAGTTATACTTGAAGTATAGTCAACTCTACCAGTCAATGCTTATATGAAGGTAAAAGAGTTGGCTTTCTCAGCCTTATTGTTTATTTTGTACAACTTCAATACGGATATTTCTCAAGAAAAAAAAGGAGGATAGTGTGTGAATAGTAACATATTCCAAATTCAAAAGTGTCATTTATCACTTTGATTCCAAATAATTTACATATCTTAATAATAATAATAATGGTTATATCGAAGTAATAAGGTCCAAACCGTTACACGTGATATACACGTGAATATCACGTGATTATTAATGGTGAAATTCATTTGCTTTTTCTTCGAACAATAATTCGCAGATTTGGCCGAGTGGTTTAAGGCGCTAGCTTTAGGCGCTAGTATCGAGAGATGCGCGAGTTCGAACCTCGCAGTCTGCACTAGTATATTTTGTTTTAGAATATAACTAATGGTCTATAAACTTTTGAGTGTTATGTTTTGATTTATAACAAAATTTTATTAAGGATACTGCTAGGTTTTAAAGATTCAGTGAGTTTTAGTTGACACCAGCAAGTTAAGTATTGCTACTATAGTTTTCTTATACAAAAGATGAACTTTTTATACAGAGCAACATAGCTATATTATAAAAATAATAAAAATATAATAATTGATAAATATCTTTTTTCTTTCCTTTATTAATATATACAATATACATTTTATTTTACTATTTCATATAACCTCAATTGGATGAAAATAATCTTTTTATATACTTTTTTAGAAATGATATATTTTACTACATAGAAAAACAACTTATATAAGCACCTGATGTTTTCTTTTCTCTTGTTATAATCTTGTATGTTTACATATTCCTTATTTGTTAAAGATATATGTTTTTTTAGTGTATCCGGCAATGTTGCTCACAGAGAAAAGAAATGAAGATAATAAAAACACAGAATTGATTAAGTATAATTCTATGGAACTTCAGAAGTGAATAGTTAGAGTAAGCATCAGTGGTCCGTTCTTTGTTTGATGCCATCCTTTTTTAAGCTTTGACTTGGTTTTATCCATAAATAGTTGTTTTCTGTTGTTATAGGCCTTCTTTATTTCACCATTTAGATGATTGGTCCTTCGTTCCAAGGCTTTAGTATAACTTGAATTGCCTTTGGTTTTGCTTTGGAAGAGGCTGCTGACTCTTTTAATCCTTGTAACTTGGCAAATACCATTCCAGGTAGTATTTGCATGGTGTAGTTAAATTCTAGACCGTATGATGACATTGTCTCTTGTATAACGTTCAGTTTAAAAACT
Organism: Backusella luteola; assembly: GCA_024140195.1. Lineage (NCBI taxonomy): Eukaryota > Fungi > Mucoromycota > Mucoromycetes > Mucorales > Backusellaceae > Backusella > Backusella luteola. The sequence continues at coordinate 10,513 of VCJC01003353.1, read as the reverse complement.
GAATTGAATACGGCAGCTTTCCCCTCTGATCCTATTTGCCTGGTACCAATCAAAGTACTGTTAAAATTATAAAGGCAGATGGATGCGGTGCTTTTTATTTTTGCATAACATTGAAAATAAGGTTTTAGCATCAACCTGGAGTGCGTGTAATGTATTTGTTGAAGACAGTGTTGAACAAAACTTGCCAAATCCGCAGGCTTTTAAAACCTGACTAGTTATCAAATAAAAGGAAGCTGGTAGGGTACGATGTAAAAGTGTTTTTTTTCTGGGATGTAGTTCCATGATAGGCTGCATGCGACTATTTCTTCTTTTGTTGCATCAGTGATGGTGTTCTGTTATTTGTTGCTCATGATATTTGTACAATAATGTTTTTATGGAGCGACTTTATTCGGGATCTTGACGCGTCGTTTGTCTTACTTGAGTCTTCCTTTTCGTCTCTCTTAAAAAAAAAGTATAATAATAATAATAATAATAATAATAATAATAATAATAATAATAAAATAGCAATAGTGCTAAACTTACTTCTCTCTTTAAAACCTCAGCATAATTTGATATTCTCTCATGGCATCATTGAGCCTTTCTTTCATAATGCTCTCTCTTCAGGTCAAACTCAATTTTGACAACATCAATGGATCAACACCAATTCTCTCATCCTTGTCTGACACGATTTTTTTTTGAATTTTGTGACCACTTTGTTTTTTAACCCCCTTTTTGTTTTTAAAAAGAGCAACGTATTGCTGTTATTGATTTTTCATTTTCATTTGATAACATTGTAAAAGAGTAATTTAGTTTGCGTTTTAGTACCGTTATCTTCTGATATTCTACATAGATGTAAACGAAAATCCCAGTGTGGAAACAAACTTTTAGTTTCTTTGGTGGCCGTGTTGTGAAACATGCAATTAGACCGACAGAGTCAGCGCCGCACACATCCACAAGCTTAAAAACCCCAGTAGAGAATTCAAACTCCCATGTGATATGAGGATTAATAAACGACTTTAAAATAAATGTAAAGTTATGGGGTATTTTTTTAATTTATTTTATTCAATAAAGTATTGCCTATCCGTTGGTATTATGCTTCTTACCTGGATATATATAAAGGTATTTTTTTTTGATAAAAATGTAAAGTTATAGCAAATATGAAACCTTTTGTACACTTCAACTTTGGATCATTAATAAAAACATAAATAATACAAGTTAAAAAGCAAGAATCAGAGCAACTTACAAGTCGGCTTTTGGATTTTAAAAAAAAATTGGAGCTTTTGTGGCTTAACGAAAAGTTACAACTTTCACGTTTCCTTAGCGCACCCTCTTCAACTACCATCGCCACTGTTTGCTACTCATTATTAAAATAGCTCATTATATATGATTTGTAATACAATAGCGAGTAAATTCTTCGTTTGCTGAATAATAATATTTTATTTTGCTCTACTAGATTGAAAAATAAAGAGCTACACTTTGTTTGGTATCGCTGCGAGCTTCGATGGACCGATAAATCCAATTCACTTTACCTTTACCTTGAGT
>VCJC01000335.1:0-11205 GCA_024140195.1 Backusella luteola | reverse complement strand
TTTTTTTTTTTTTTTTTTTTTTTTTTTTGCTTATTTTATCTCCAATGGAATGAATTGAAAAACAAGCCAAAGATGATAAATGAATCCACTTTTAAAGAATAAATAATAAAATATGCACAGATGATAATAATCAAGACATAAAATGGCAAATCAAGGTCGATCCAATACAAAAAGGAACAAAGCGATATGAAAATAAGGGGTGTGACACATCAAGCTTTGAAAATTTTCCAACCCAACACTTTTTAAAGTTAGAGTGGCTATTGCATTCACTTTTTCTCCCCTTTTTGCTCTTGTTCTTTCTCTTTTTTATTTTATATTTTTTTAGCTTACCCTTCCCCCTATTTTTTTATTTATTTATTATTATTATTATTATTATCTTTCAATTATTTCCTTTTTCTTCCCTTTTCTTCTTTATTGCTATTACTAAATATTAGATTCTTATTATTACTACTACTATTAAAATGACCTCTTCTAATACCCGCAGTAGTCGATCCTCCAAAAAGACTGCGTCTGAAATCCCAAAGATTAAACTTAATATCTACAAGAAGAAGAAGCGTACAAGAAAGGATGCATCTGCTGCAGATCTTGAGAATAAAATACAGTAAAAATAATAACAATCCCAATTGTTGTTTATTAGATATTTAACAATAATATAATAATAGATTGCAACAACAGCAATCAGAAATAGATGCTAAAGAATCAACATCACTGCCAGTTGATGTATCCGAACACCCTGAATATGTTCGTTTAATGTCCCAACTTGATAAATCCAAGTCGGACCGACTTAAACGGATGGAAAATTGGAGAAACTATGAACATCAATCTATCAAAGATTGGTTTGCCGCACAAAAGAAACAAGCATGGGATGATTTTTATGTAAGTTTATTGTTCACTTCTCTTCATACTGCTACTATTGCCATTTGCTTTATTTTGGCTTTATCCTCTCTCTTTCTTTCTTTCTCTTGTCCCGTACAACGTTGCACGTTGTTACTTTTAGAAAAAAAAAGAAGGGCCAGCAGAGGGAACAAAAAAACCTTAAATCATCATGTTACTTACGTACATTTTATTTTATAGTTTGCTCGACAAAAGGCACGCTCTGATCTTGTACAGGAAGTTCAGCAAAAGATAGTGACACTCAAACAAGAGCTATCTAACTTGAATAAACAATGTAAGCAAGTTTAATCATATAGAAACAACAATAACAAAAACATTGATTTTTGTGTCTTTTTTGAAAAAGCGAAACTACAAGAATGTGACTTTGAAGATTGGGTTCCACCAGAAAGACTTCATGCAATTGATATCCTTTTTAAATACACATTGTTTATATATTCTGATAAACAAACATATCATAACGATAATATCCTTAACCCATCTTCTTCTTCTTCTTCTTCTTTACGCTCGTTTGTAGGAGGCGCTTCAAATGACGAGATAGATCGAGACATGATGTATGCAAGACAGCCATACAACGGGGCCAATACACCCAACCTGGTTTATTCCGATTATGAATCAAGAAGTACAACAACGGACACAGCGGAAGAAGAAGTAGAAGAACATGAAGGAGGAGGAAGAAGAAGAAGAAGAAGAGGAGACGAACAAGAAGAACAAGTTGCATCTCCTTCTGCTGTCACTAACACAACTACTGTCATGATGCTTGAAAGAAGAGCATTTGGTGATAATAATAATATAATACATCGTAACGATATACCTCACCAGCAGCAGCATCAGCAAGTCCATCACCCTATTCGTAATATCCTTCCTCCACCTACACCATCAGCATCTTCCCCAGCTTTTCATAATTCAATGTATCCTCAACCTCCGCACCCTCCTCCTTATGGCTTTGAAGAGATATCAGCTGAAAGATGGTGGCCATTCCGTTCAACCACAACAGCATAACATTACTATTATTACTCATTTCTGCTTTTCATTTCCTTTTTCTCTCTCCCTCTCTTTATTTCTTCTCATTTATTATTTATATATTTTATATATTTACAAACACATATAATTATATGCTTCATGTTTTCTTTTTCTCATTCTTTCCTTTTTATTTTTTAAAAGAAAAGAGCCCTCCCCCAAGCCAGAAAAACAAACCCACTCCCAACCCTTTATAATTCTTTTTATATATTGCAAAAAGATGAATGCCTTTACAACTTTCATTAAATTTATTCTGGGGGCGTGCGTTTAACAGCCCTTCTCTCCTTTTTTTTTCCTTTTTTATCAACAACTGATTTGTACTTTTGTGTGCTACATTTTATTTTATTTTATTTTATTAAAGATGCTATTATATAAAGTAATTGTTTTAATTTAAAAATGATGGTTTAAAATGCACCATTTGATCATACTACTGATGATAAAAAAGATAGATGAAAAGTCCTCTCCATCTTGCTTCTTTTTGCAAAACTATTCATCATCTTTGTGACCATTTCTAGATCAGATTGCAATTATCAACTGGTGTTTTTGTTATTGAGACGTCAATCGCCATATGGACTTATTTATATATATCGCTATTTATATATATTAGATTGCATTTTATTACCACTCACAGATTGTTATTGTTGAAATATACTATTAAATGCACTGATAAATAAAACACATTCATTCAATGACGCACTTTGAATTAATTTTGAATGCATGTCTGCATATAAGCACGTCTTGTGTTTGTTTGATATTCCCTTAGAGTAAAAACTTGAAGAAGATTATATATATATAATAATAATAACAGAGGGAGGGAAGGTCATCAGATTGAAGTCCCCTGTTTTCCATGTCAATTTGTATTTCATTTTGTCACACACAATAGCAACAACAACAACAAATGATCTTCACTCATCTTGTTTTATATACATGTATATATAAATAAACTTTTTCTATTAGGTATCTAAAGAAAAGATGAACTAGATATTAAGTGCATGGCGTTTCTTTCTTATTTCAATTAGAACCTACGAATATTGTTGTATATTTAACAGTGTTTTTTTTTTCTCAGCCACTGTGAAAAGGTTTTACAAGTAAACCCCGTGTGAAAAGTTAAAAAAACATATACTTACCATAAATATCATCTGAAGCATTTGTGTGTGATGATGATGATGATGATGATGATGATGAAAGATGTGTGCGCGTGTGTGTTTTTTTTCAATTTCATTACTATTTTTTTAAAAACTATAAGTATAGAAAAATAAAGAAAGGGGGGAGATTGTTTTAAAGGGCCTGCGGTAAACCCATACATACACTTTTTTTTTTCAAAAAAAAATACGGATACTCTATTTTTAATAATATACAAATCTGCACATAGACAATGAAGATCCTTTTTGGTTCTTTGTCACGAACGACGGCAAATCTAATTGGATCGAGTACCCTCTCCCTCCTCAATTTTAGAAAATACCTCTTATAATAACATGGCCATTTTTTTTCTCAAGCTTAAATGGCACAAAAGCAAGTACTTTTATCTTATCTTACCAATAGTATCATTTTTCTCTCCCTTTTTTTTATGATCTTGTATGAAGCAACCATTATTCATGATTTTCAAGTCATGATCCATGATTGTTGGGATAGTTATTAAATAACAATGAAATATTTTCTTTTTTCCATTTATTATTGTTGTTTTTACGTTTTAAAAAAGGAATTTATTAGTTGAAAAAAGAATCATTTAAGACGATTAGAAGAACTATAAAATGACGTTCGATTATTGATAATTTGGTACACTAGCATTACATATATATATATAAATGGAATATATTGTTTACATGGACAGTGTATCCTTCTTTTCTTAATAATAATAAAAGGATCACCGTTAAGTCTGAAAGAGAGAGAAAAATATGTAGAAAAAAATATGGCGTTTACACCACAAGATTTGCTGTTGTGTTCCATTATTCTCATTTTTAAATTATCATTTAAGGGGTACGTATAAATATTGTAATTTTTTTAAATGACTACAGAAAAAAATAATAATAATAATATAGACATATATCTCTCACTCTGTCTCTTTTTCTTACCTTACTTTCTATTCAAAGAACTTTGTCCAAGAGGTTTACTTAAAGACGCTTCATCTTACACTTCTCCTTCTCTCTCAATTCTATATGTATGTCTATATATATTTTCAAGACAGGCACTTATATATCATATATAGAATGTAATTATTGGCATGTTAAAACCTGGTAACATTTATTTGTAATTAAGCTATATAGTTGCTCTCCCTTTTGCTATTAAATAGATGTTATTGTTTGAAATAAGTTGTGCCCGACCAAAATACAAAATGCATGCATAAACGTGATTTTGGTTGTCCCGTTTAATCATATGCATCATGGCGCCAAAAAATGCTTTTATTCCCACATGCATTTTCCAAGTAAAAAGAAATTGAGTCTTTTTTATATCATAAATAAACCACATAATGAATATTGAATAAGGTTGGATCCGTCTCTTTAAAGCAAAAGACCTAGCACGTTAGTATGTATTGAACGTGGTAATAATTAGCCATTATCTTTTTAAAAGTTGGTGAAACAATGATACAGCCCTTTTGTTTAAAAAGATGAGATGGTGTGGTAATACATTTTCTTCTGAAAGAAATAAACAGGTAGTTCGAATTCATGAAGAGAGTAAGCCTAACAGATATATGAGTTTCATTCCCCATTAACTTTGTTTTCCATAGAAAGCAATACTTTGGAGTTTAAATGAAACTCCGTTGATTCTGGAAAGTTGTGGTGGAATGTCCATACTCTCGGGGTTATCAAAGCCAAGCATTTAACAATTGATAAAAATAATGATGGCAATGAAACGGTCTTTTCTGTTTGTATCATGGTAATTTTTTTTTGTTCTAGCTCATATCGTTATTCCCAAAAAGCCTTTTATTAGCTCAGCACACAATACTAAAGTTTTATCCGTGAATTAAAGTTTTATTTATTAAGAAATCGATTACTTTGTGGCACAAATGAAAAGATATTCAAAATGTAAAATTCCAATCTGTATGACTAATTTGCTTTTAATGGCATACTAAAACCATTAAAGTTATGAATTACCATTCGTTTTCTTTATAAGGGACTCATATATATAACATTGATGAGCGCATAATTAGAGTTGGTATTAAAGAAAGAGATAAAAATATAGACTGGTTAGACAAAAGGACTTTTGTCTTCTTTTTAAATCATGGTACCTTTTGTAAACCATCATTTTTTCCCTCTATTGTTACGGGTTTTGAATACTTTACGCGTTTCAACTCCCCTGGACTACCGTTTATTACGATCAAGTTTTAATAAAAGGCATACAATTATACATGCTGTATGCTAGAAAAGTATTGTTTTCTGTCTTCTTTTGTCATCAGAGCAGCAATAAATTTCTCATATATTTCTATTTTCTTTAGTATTCATCGATTTTGTTTCTCTTTGCAAACAATATTGAATGTATCATCATTTATCCTTCTAAGTTTTCTTTTATATTTTTAACATATTAGGATCTTCATTTTATTCTTTAAGTATATAAATGAAGATATGCTAACTTATTTATTATATAATACATTTCTTTTTCATTAAACACGTCATTCATAAGCGACGATAACATTTCTTCATGAAAGAAAGAAAAAATGAAAGTAGAATCCTGTGAGTCAATTTACGTAATCCTTGCCCTGGAAAAACATGGAAAAAATAACCTTGATACCATCACAAAATGTCATTTTCTTTTTTAGTTTTTTTTTCAGCAAGGGAAATTTTATTTCTCTTGTTTCCTTTCACCTTGATTACAAAACCTTATAATTTAACTATTTTGATTGCCATACGGAGGTTTTGCTTTTATTAATCTGGATTTGAAAAAAAAATAACCGGAAATTTTACTCCATCAGGAAGTTTTTAAAAACAAAGTTACACGAAATCTCGAAGCTTTTACCTGATCTGCCCATTAATGAAAAAGAAGAGCAAGGGAACTTTTTGCTGAGCGACAATATGATATATATTCTCAATGATGACAAATAAATTTATATACAACAAGAAAGGTTGGTAATAAGATCAGAATCTATTGACATGTAATAGTGGATGGCTTATATGATCAACATTCGATATTTATGCAGCTGGAAGGACTAAATAGACTTGGATAATAGTGGCTAGTTTTGTGAAGCTTTCATAATAATAAGCCATTTAAAACACAGGTCCCACTTTTTCCCTTTGTACGTACTCATGTTGATTAATAAGATATCGCCCTTCCCCCAAAAAAAGAGAGAGCATTTTTACAGACCTCGTTTCGACAAATAAGATCTATCCCAAATCAATAAATATGGTGTAAAAATGACACTTATTAGTTTCATATGCCCATTGTCAATTAAAGGGTTCTATGAGAAAAATATTATTTTTTTTTGTCTAAGGGTTCTTTGCTCAGTAATACAAAAGTTGATTTTATGCATTGGTTTTTGTTGCTCCTACTTTTCAAATATAATCCGTTATCTAGATCTTTCTTTTACTACGACAGTTAGCACTAGTCTTGTATCATAGGTATTAGGAAAGTATGAATGCCATATTCTTTTTTTTTACCATCACCGTTTCATCAATCATATGTCATTTGATTTTCGTTTATTTCTTTCAAATCTAAACCATAAAAGGATAAGAGGCGTCCTGTTTTAGTAAATGTATTGGGAAAACGCGGGGTAAACCAGCTCTAAAGAAATGAGGGGAAATGCACCCTATTTGAAGATTCAGTTAACTTTTTTCGTATTGGATGATGAATGATTTAAAATATCGATTGAAACTCCTACTCTTGGATCGAGGTAAAATAAAGTTACTTCAATTAAATCTATGGGAAAAAAAAAGGGTGGAAATCTGCTGTATCGTTTGAACTTGTAGTGTTGTTAAAATCTGTTTTCGGTAAAAAAAATACGAATGCAGAAAACCTGCATCTTGGACATGGGTTTTTGCATACTAGTACCTTGGGGACTTGATCTTGATTTTCATAAGTAATATTAAAAAAATTAGAATGGCATCAATATTTAAATCTCATCAAAAAATCTGGGGTTTAGTGAAAATGTTTATCCAAGCTTTTTTTTTCGGAGCGTACCAAATGATCTAATCAAAAGCCTGCGTAATTTTTTCCTCTGGATAGAATAGTCTGCATACTAAAGCGATATTGTTTCTATAAACGGACATACATTTATGTAATTGAGGCCACAAACTCTAGCCAATGATGGTATATATATCGACAGACTTTTGTGAGTTACTGATTTTGTGAAAAAAAGCAAAATAGTATAAAAAGAACCAATTGGCACTATACCTAATCCTCACTTCTTTTCTTCTTTATTTATTTTTCTCCATCTTTTTTTTTAAAAAATACCCTTTTTTTCTTTTTTTTAAAAAAACATATATTATGAGTCAAGAAGATCAAACCGGAAAGGAGGCACACGACCTCCGAAACAAAGAATTGAGCCCAGTTGCTAGTTCTGAATATCATAGCGATCATCTCCACAAAAAGCCTACAAATGGTCTTGCAGGAATCATGAATAACCCTTATGTTTTCTTCACTGCTGTCTTTGCTTCCATTGGTGGTATTTTGTTTGGTTGTAAGTACACAACAAAATGTATATCACTGTCCATATTTGGCTCTTATTAAATTTACTGTTTCTATTTTTAATAATATAGACGATCAAGGTGTCATTTCCGGTGTTCAAGAAATGGATGACTTTGTCAACCGTTTTCCCATGAACTCGACACAAACTGGTTTTATGGTGTCTATTTTAGAACTTGGTGCATGGATTGGATCTTTGATTATTGGTTATTTCGCTGATAGAATCAGTAGAAAATACTCCATCGTGCTTGCAACTGTTGTGTTCTTGTTGGGTAGTGCCTTGGTAACTATATATAATTATCTTTTTTTAGAATATATATACTCATTTTATTTTTCCAACATTTTAGCAAGGTGGCGCTCAAGATATTGGTTTCTTGTTGGGTTCTCGCTTTGTTACTGGTATGGGTGTCGGTTCCCTTAGTTTATTAGTGTAATGTCGATAAAAAAACCTTATCTTTCGTTTAAAAGCTCATCATGTGATTTAATTTTATGTAGTCCATTATACCAATCTGAGATTTCCCCTCCTGAAATCCGTGGTTCTCTTATCTCTCTCCAACAGCTTGCTATTTGCTTTGGTATCTTGATTTCCTTCTGGATCGATTATGGCTGTGCCAATATTGAAGGTCAGGCTGCCTGGAGAATCCCCTTCTGTATTCAAATCGCCTTTGCCATTATCCTCGGTGTCGGTATTTTCTTCTTCCCATTCTCTCCTCGTTGGCTCATGAACCAAGGTCGTGATGCTGAAGCTTTGGCTGTGATTGCCAAGCTTCGTAGACTTCCTGAGGATCACCCCATCGTAGTTGAAGAATGGAAGGAGATCAAGGCTACCGTTGAATTTGATCGTCACGTCGAAAGAGAACAATATCCCCAGTATACCGATGGTAGCTCCAAGAGCAGGTTCATGATTAGTGCTATGGGCTATCGTGATCTTTTCAGAAAGGGTACATTTAACCGCGTTTTCATCGGTGCTGCACTTATGTTCTTCCAGCAGTTCACTGGTATCAATGCTGTCCTTTACTATGCTCCCAAAATCTTCCAGTCCATTGGTTTAACCGGCAAATCCGTTTCTCTTTTGGCCACTGGTGTTGTTGGTATCATCAATTTTGTCGGAACAATTCCCAGTGTAATGTTTTTGGACATCTTTGGTCGTAAGACAACTTTGATGGCTGCTTCCGCTGTAATGGGTGTTGCCATGGTTGTTATTTCCATCATTACTGCTAAATTCCAAGACGATTGGCCCAGTCACACTACTGCTGGATGGGTTAATGTTGCTTTTATTTACGTTTTCATCTCTGGATTTGCAATCGGATGGGGGTAAGTCTCTCTTTTTTTCGTTTTTAAAATAATATACAACAAATGATACTAATATTGTTTATTTTATTAGACCAATTCCTTGGGTTTATACTGCTGAAATCTTCCCTCTCCGCTCCAGAGCCAAGGCTCTTAGTGTTTCCACATCTTCCAACTGGATGTGTAACTTTATTATTGGTCTTATCACCCCAATCATGCTTTCTTCTATAACTTACGGCACATATATCTTCTTCGCATGCTTCCTTTTCATTGCCCTTGGATTCATTTGGTTCTTCGTACCAGGTAAAAAAAATAGTAGTACATTATACCTTATTTGTACATTTTTCTCACACTTTTATTATATAGAAACTAAGGGCCTTACTCTTGAAGAGATGGACAATATTTTCGGTGGTCAATCCGCTGTCAATGATGCTGAAATCATGAAAGAGGTTCAAATGAAGGTTGCTGAAGTACAAGCTCCCACAGGAAAAGTTGAAGCCTAAAAAAAAGGCCTTATATAATCATAATTCATTTTAATATACTATTCTGTAAAATTTAATATATCATAAAACTAATTTATGAATAAACTCTGTAATACTATCACATTATTTCCATTGGCTTTTGGTTATTTTTCATTTATTATTATTATTTAGATTCTGTACAAATGTATAATATCATCATGTAGCCATCAACTTAAATCATTTATTGGCCTCTTACTCAAATAAATTGGAAGTACTTGATCTTGAAGCTGCTGAAAGTTTTTTTTGGTCTCTAACCATTAACGTCTATTATAAAAGTGTGAGTTTATTTCATACTTATGTTTTTAATATTGAATTCCAGGATATGTGGTGCAGCCACAAAAGGCTTATGAATTTTACCAACGAGCCAATATTTTGAATCTGGCTCAACTGCTTTAAAGCAAGTCAATGGCTTGAAAAATTGCATCTTCTCATTATCTTTAAGTTTAAGATGCATTTGAAAATAAACCAGTCTTGTAATCTAAACCATTGGGCACTCATATTATCGGTTACTGTACAGTTGTTTCGTACTTCAGCAGCCGATAAAATGAAATATGATAAATTAGTGATTTCCTCTTCTTGACCAACCTGATTGTATTTTTGATTTGTATCATTTAGATTAACATTGAACCATATCAAAAGACTTGTAAAATACTATTTGTTTTGTTTTTGTGGTCCTCATGCTCTTTTTTTGTTGGTCTTGATCTTAAGTTAATTTTTTACTGTTTCCTTTTAATAGCCATCATATCCTATATAGCCCATGAGGAAATAACCTTTGTACGAGAGAAGAAAGAGTTGGTGAAGATACAGGTGTTCAGGGACTAACTTTTCTCGTGATCTCAGTTGTTTCTAATAATCCTATTAGGATTGATTGTAAAACATAAATTGTTTTTTCTTAATAATTGAGTAGAATAATATTAAACCGTTAATCTCAGATCTTATATTGTGTATTTTTTTTTTAATGTATGCTTTACTCCCCATACTATTAATAGAATTATTCAAAAACATTCTCATAAATTTTTATGATTCACTCCCTTTACTATGTCCAAATTTAGTGCTAAAGACTCACTTACTTGGTACGCACCATTACTTGTTCATTTATCAGGTTTAAAAGATGGTGCTAATGGCAGTTCTGATTTTTTATATTCATAAAAAAAAACTATAATCTTTCTAAAAGTAAAAACCGTTTCATTTAATATAATGCGTATCTCCATTCTTCTTATTTACACCATTAAGCAATTAATAAAAGTGTGGTATTTTAGCGTAAAAAATCCTCTCGATTGCATAAAGTATATATACACGTTATTCTGGATCACTTGGAGGTGAATGCTATTGCTAGCATCAAGACCGAAAAATACACATGTTACTTCTTACAACGTCTCGGAATGATTCCTTTTCTTCTTTTTTTTTAGAGGATAAACGTTTAATGATGACAAACATTATACTTTATTGTCAAGAAGAGCAAATAGACAAACTAAGTAAAGTTATATTAATCCAGGGCAAACGGTTAAATGATTTGACAATGGTTCTATACATGGAAAATGCATTGGTAGCCTCAATTTTTTTTCTAGAAGTATGGCTGTGCATGGTATTGTAAAGAATAAATAGCCTCGCTAAATAAACTTTGTAATACAATTTACCCTTTTAGTTACGATAAAGTTTTGTGCCTGAAAGGAGAAAATCATTTGCAAGAGTTGATTATTTACCCATATAAACAAAACGGAAGAAATATATCAGTTATCTCGTTATTATAGTTTGGTTGTAACATTCTGAAATCGATACCAAGTGTACTCACGCGTGTACTGTTTATTTCAAGAAAATGAGAAAATATTTCAAATAAATGAGAAAAACCAGGGGAATAATTGAGAAAAGA
>VCJC01003349.1:0-22079 GCA_024140195.1 Backusella luteola | reverse complement strand
TTAAATACACTGTATTAATTGGAGCTTGTGACTTTTTAAAAATGGTGGTCATTTAAAGGTATCCGGAGAAGATATGTAGTACAGGGAAATGATCATATGAAAATAATCAAACAAAAAAAGGAAAGGTTGTGTCTTTTCAGCCACTTTTTCCCTGTCGTTTGTTTTGTAGATGATAAGGTAAGGAAGAAAAAAAAACTTCATAAATAGTAGCTTTTATTAATATTTGAATAAGAAACATGGTCATTTATTGCTATATACATACTATAAGAAGAATCGTTAATAAACTTTCTGAGATAGACACAATTAAAGTACATACCACAGTGCCAAAAAAAAGAAAAAAATATCACTAAACCAATTAAAAAAGTTTAGGTAATATTTTTAACCAGTGTAAAAAAAGCACTTTAGGTTGTTTTTCATTTAGTTTTTGTTTGTCTGGGTGCCAACAATAGCGCCTGTCAAGTTCAGGAAATGGAATAGTAATAATGAGTAATGTATATTTTCCATCATTATCATATATCTTTTCTTACCTATGATGATACCGAGGATAACAATAATTGTAATCGCAATAATAATCTTCCATTTCAAATCCTTCCACCACATTCTCTTACGAACATCATTTGCACCACGTTTAAAATGACCCGCAGTTGCTTGTAAATCCTCTTTTGGATGTAATAACAGCAATACATATGTTATTCATAAAAAAAGGGAATTGCGCAATTCTTTACCTGTCTTTCCACGGAGGTCGTCTAATCTTTCACCTCTCTGCATCACCTTATCGATGTTTTCTTGCATGATATTAACAACTTCATCTACTTGTTGTTGTACTCGTGCCGTCTTTGCTTGGCTTGGATTCTTATTGTCTTGTGAGGAAGCGTTAGGGATATAGGGGTCATAGGGTTCAGCCCTAAAATAAATAAACGTTAGACTACTCACAAAGGAGAAAAAGCCTTTTTTTATTAAATTACATTTTGATATACTTTTGATAACTCGAAGAAAATGAAGAAAGTAAGAGGAAAAGGGAAAAAAGTACAAAAAAAAAAAAGAAATTTGTGTGTTTGTATGTTTGTGTCTCGTGTGACCCACGAAAAATATTAAAAAGCCTTTTTTAAACATGAAAACTAGAAATGATTGGTGTTGAGCTACAATTTTCCATTATTTTTGGATTTGCGAAGAAAGCCAAGTTCTGATTATACAAAAGGAAAGCCAAGCATTTTATTACAAGGGCTGAATAGCGCTTATGAATTTACCAAGGCCAAATGATATTATAAAATTTCTTTACTATATCATATATTCTTTTTTAATCAATATAGGCACCAAATGCTACTGCACAAAACATAATTGTTTATTATCCGTACAGCAATCGTTGATCTTGGGTATTGGATGTAGGAATAATATGAGTATTAAGCAAATAGTAACGGTAACGGTAATACCTGGGATATTGTATTTTCATTTTCATTTGCATTTAAAAAAAACGAAAAAAAAAAAGATATCAACTAATCCGTTAAGAAGTAAACTTTTTTTTATACAGACGAATATATCTTAATGTCAAACCCAAGAAAGAAAATTATAGTCAATGTCATTATATTGAAGTTCATTGAAACAAACCCTTTAGAATTTATGTTAGAGATAAAATAGTAGCGATGGAAAAAATGAGCGATATAAAAAACCACAATAAGCTTTACGTTGTAAATGATTTTCAAAGTGATGGCGACATAGTGTATTTATTTTACCTGAAAGAAAAAAAAAGTAATATTGGTCGATTATTCTTCATCCTTTGGAGAGCTCATACTTGCTAAAACACATTAATAAGTTGATAAAACCAAAAAAAAAAGTTATGTAGAACTAACTGGGTTATTAGTTTGTACAAATACTTTTATCAAAATTTGAGAAGTTTTAATCATAAACAAATTCGAAAGAAGAAACAGGCATATCTAGTAATGTTTTTCAACATTCTGAATTCAAATTTGATACAAACGGTGATGATCCTGAACACAGCAGTTTTTCTTCCATCCCCACACCCTAAACTGACTGTGATTTATGCAGAAAGCTATCCTTTATTGGCAACGCCTTGATCTGAGAGGATTTTATTTTCCAAAAAGATGACATTCCTTTTTATGACGTCTACTCTAAACTATTTAAAGATTATGCTAAGTTGAACGTCTTAACAAGTTGGCCTTTTATTTAAGAGGTAAAGGATATTTCCTAAATCCGCTGAAGATATTTAACAGACATACTGATATATTCTGAAAATCAATAATTAATTTACGCATTTTCCCCACCATTTTCCTTACTTCTTACACCTTTTAAAAGCAACAATTCTAATGAGCCAATTCGAGTAAAATTCTTTGTATTAACAAAACATTAATTAAAGCAAGTGCTCATTACCAGTAGTATATTTTTCTCGGTACTGATGTTTTTTTTCTGATTTTTTCTCATTCGTTCTTTCTTTCTTTTTGGCAGTTGCTTGTATAGTAAACATGTTGGGATACAAGAACTTCTAGTCCGTTATTTAGATTAATTATTTAATCACGTGTAGATGCGCAACAGATTTTCCAACAAGAAAATGCAATACTAAAAATGGCTCTTCCTTAGATTTTTTCCTTTATTTTGAATAGGTTTAAACTTTAATTGGCAATTCCCTAAACCTCGCATCTTGGTCTTTAATCTAGTTTTTATCTTTCTCTCTATTATATTGAAGCCAAGAAGGCGACAATAAAAAGTAAAAAATCTTATCACTAAACTCAAGTCTAGATCGAGTAAAGCGAGCGATAAGAGGCAACAATAAGCAACAATAAGCAACAATAAGCACCGATCACTTTATTTTCTATTGAACACCCGATTACATGTCACCTGAGTAGTTTGTTAACCCAAGATAAATTATAATGTATTTTACGCCAACCTTTCTTTGCCTTTCTTTCCCTTCCAATATATAATTTTAATATTTTTTAAAAAAATTAAACATGTTTCGTATTAAACCAGTAGGAAAACAGCCATCTTCGCTTGAAAGCAATGTGTAAACTATCAATACTAAATAGAATAATAGCAAATCGTATTGAATCTAAATTTAATAAATAGTCAAAATGATGGCCAATTTGTATTCAAGCAGTTTAAATACTATAACGACGTCCCGACAACAATTTCACATTGGTTTGTGTTTATTACAAGTTATAAAATTCTATTTATTAATTTTTTTTTTAATTTAAGGCAACTGAGAAGTTTAATCGCAAGTCCTAAAAATAACACTATAATACATCCCATTCGAGATTCTATTTGCAGTGTAGGAATCTTCACCTTTGCTCTTTTTATTTTTTTTATTAATTTACTATAAAAGTTTAATACGAAATCAGAGCAAGATTTCAAGCTGATATCCAGTTTACCGTTTGAACCAACTTCATTAGATACAAAGTATGCTAAGCGATATTTAGTACTAAAAAATAATAATGACGATATATTTAACGGCTTATTACAAAATAGCTTCGGTTACTTGGCCATAGCGGGTCGATATGGTGGAGCATTAATTAAAGACTTGTCAAGTGAATGGTAAAACGCCAATATCATACACAATATTATACCTGATAAAATAACATGTATGAATGTATAAAAAAGGCAATGCAGTTTCAATACTGGTTCTGGGATGAACAACTCAATTCATTTATCACAACATGGAAGTAATGATATCCGACTAACAGTTTGTAATAATGATGAGTCTGTTCTGGTGTATGATGTCCCAAATATGCATAATACTGTATCACTTAAGATGTCCTCCGCTGCAAATTACGGTATTTATCTATTGGTTTAAAGGTGAAAAAAAAAAGCAATTAACAAATGCTATAGCTTCGGTTAGTCCTGATGGAAGAAAGATGGTTTGTGTGGATGATTCAGGAGAATCACATCTTTATTCAATATCTTCACATCGTTACGATAAAATAGCAAGTTATAAAGGTGAGTTTTTATTTATAAAATAAGCTTTTAAATAGATCAATTGATTATTTGTAGTATCGAGAGATCCGTGCTCATCTTGTGCATGGAATTCATCATCTGATATTTTCGCTACTACCAGTCAGGATGGTCACATTACAGCATGGGACATTCAAAACGGAAAAGAACCCATCTTTAGAGTTGATTCAATAGAAGTATGTTAAAAACAAATAATGAAGATTTACTTTACTCCATTTTTAGCTGCATGATTTACTATTTTTTTTTCCAGAAAAGGAGATCAAAAAAGGCCGCACGTGCCATTCAATTTAGTAAAGGACCTTTAGACCTGCTAGCATACACTGAGGTGAGTGATGAAAATCATCATGTATATACTCAGGATACAAATATTGATGGTGAATGTAATAGCATGTATCAACAGTGAATATATTGGATATGAGAACTTTTGATAAAAGACAGATTGTTTCACTAAAACCCTTTGGATCAGGTCCACATCCCCACATCGCAGGTTTAGCATTCTCACCTAATAACAAAAGCCTTTATGTTGGTTTAGAGAACTCAATCGCAGAGCTTTATGTCAATACAAATGAAAGAAGACGCTTTTCGTCCTACTCGCACTGTTTATAACAACATTTTCGCCATGCAGCATTAAAAGCTTGTTTTTATTTATAAAATAATAAATAAACAAAGAAGTGTTGTTTATATCCTCTTTTTATTCTTTTTGAAGCATTTTGAATTCGTTTGCAATACTCTCTAATTCGAGTTGATCATCCTTTGCCAGCTTAATCTCTTTCACTTTGGTTGGCTGTTGTTTATCCTCTTTCTTTACAAGTTTTTTAGGACCGCTTTTATTATCCTCCTTCTTGGCCTTCTTTGCTGGTGGTGCATCCTTTTTCTTTGTAGCAGCACTTTTCTTATTCTCAGCTTCCTTTTTGTTATTAGGTTGGTTGTTTTTGGCCTTCTTCTTATCTTGAGTACCAGTCAGAACAGCTGTCATATCAATATCCTCATCATCATCTTGTGCCTTTCTCTTCTTTGACTTCTTTGACTCGTCTGCGCCTTCTTCTTGCTCTTCCTTTTCTTGCTTTTCTTTCGCTACCATATCTTTCCAGCATGATCCAATACCGTTTTTAATGACCTTTTGTACACGCACTTTGTCTTTTTCTTCTAAAGCGGGGTATCCTTTAAATAACTCGAGTGGTAAAAATGTCAACATTTTTGGCACTATAAAATTGGGCATGATAAGTATCTTTCACATAACGTCAATCCCTTTGTTCATACCTTTAAAACATTTGAAGTGATACCAAGTATGTTTTGCTTGGTTCTTCTTCTCCTTTTTATTCTTTCTGTAGATCTCGGCAACACGAAGTGACTTATGGGGAATCATCTTTTCACATTCTTCGCACTTTGATTGCTGGCTAGCGGCATATTCAACACAATAGGTAATAATTGATTGATCTGACATTGTTACTTATGTTATTAATAAAGAGAACACAAAAAAGCATTTTCAAGTACTTTTTTTTAAAAAAAAATGCGAGGGCGGCATTCCAAAATGAGTAAAGTATAAGCCACACTTTTTAAAGCCGATACTCACACGGCTAATTTCATCCAAGTCGTTGTCCAGACGTCTATACCATTGGAGTGCCTTTTTAAAGCCTTGTAGCCCTTCGTATGTATGATACAATATAGCAATGCGTCCCGTAAATTCGACATCCTGGATGGCTGCGCTATCAAAATATTTTTCACTTTGTTTGCTATTTCGTTCAACGCCATAACCACAGTGATACATGATCCCAAGTTGGAGTAAAGTGCCCTAGTGGTCCTTCTCTGCAGCCATCTTTAGGCACCTAAAGGCTCTGGAATAGCCTTTTTCGATCACAATGTATTGGTTGAGGTCGTCTTTGTCATGATCATCAATAGGAGTGTAACCCCTCTTTTTACATTATCTCTACCAATACTTAGAGTATGTACGATACCATCAAAGAAAATTATTCCTGGTGTATATCATTGTTTTGTAGCAATTTGTCTGTTCCTTCTTTGTATATATTAGCAAACTCCAATTGAACATGGATATCTCCATTCCTAGCGGCAAAATCCCATAGTCTTATACCCATTTCTTTATCCTCTATGACAGAAAATATACCATTGAAATAGATAAAACCAAGTGTATAGCATGCACTAGGGTTTCGCATACAAACCGCTTGATATAACAGCTATATCCCTTGTTTGCGATCTTTGCGTAAACCTCTGCCACAATATATAGGCGTGCCTAAATTGAACCAACCATTGCTATCTCCTTGATCTGCTGCACACGTAAACCATCTGCTTGCCTCGAGTGAATCTTCACGAAAACCAAGACCTTCATTATACATGATACCGACGTTACATTGGCCATTAGCATCTTTCTGTTTGGCGAGAGTTTTGAGATACCAAGAAAGGGCAGCTGTATAGTCAATGTCAGTAACCAGACCCTTTAAATATAAATAGGCTAATGATTTTTGGACCGTTATGTTTCCACCTTGTGCTGATTCAGTGAACCTTTTAAAGGCATACCTATAATTAAACTTTGTCTTTGTATGTTTTTGATAGAGTTCACCAAGATTGTACTGGGTATCCGTATTTCCTTGCTCAGCTGCCATTGTATAATAGTCAAAAGCCCACCTGGTACATTTCTTGACACCATATCCATGCTGATAGAGAAACGCTAAGTTTAGTTGGACAACAGAATCGTCTTGGCTGGATGGTTGATAATGCTTAAGTTGCTCTGTATAATAATCGATTGAACCATTCAAAATTGACTTTTTCTTTTCTAGCCTGTATTCATATAGCTCCCTAACATTGTTACTCATCTTGAACTCATCAGAGATCCATTTTTCTTCATTAGAGTTTATTTGACCACGACAGTACATCCTAACGTCCTCTTGATAAAGGTTATGTATTCTAAACAATGCCTTCTTGTAGCCTTGTATGGCCATTGATAGGTGTTAGACAAACTTTTTGAAGTTCCATGACCAAGAATGTAGAGGTCCCCCAACCTAAGCCGTGCTTCCATTTCTCCTTGTTTTGCAGAGAAATATATCCAGTCAAACGCTATTGAGATTATTTTCAACCAAAGTCGCGTTGAAATAAGATTTCCCCAGTGTTAACTGAGCTTTTGCATCCTCTTCTCTTGCTTTTGCAGCGATATCTGGAGAAACATCGATAATTTCATCTGTTAAAGTAAGTATTGATTTTTTTATTTCGCAAATAAGAAAGAAAAATATCTTAATATGTAGCTTGTAATATTTTTCCTGATAGATCATATTTTTTTAAGAAAAAGAAAACAAAGAGGAGAAGAGCTGTGGAACAGAGGTCATCATACTAAGTTTCATAATTTATATCGGGTTGCACTGATGATGTGCATCAATGCTTAGTGATTGGCTTGGAATGTTTTTAGAGCTTCTTTGAGTAACGACATTGTACATTGGTACTTTTCTAATTTTTATCGAGATTAAGGACTGTGACACCATTGGAATTATCGAATGTTAAAATTTATGTCATTTGTTTACAAAGTATAAAAACGCCATTTCGTAATGCAAAATTCAGTCATTTTTATTGAAATCAATACTTTTTCTGTTAATACACTTTTGGTAGAATATGCTCATGATGGTATTATTTTCGTAAGACATGACGTTTGCAATAGACAGTGTCATATTTTTGATAGTCAGGTATAAAAGCTAATATTGCAAATTTACTTTTAATATTATAAAACCAACAGAAAAAGTGTTGCTTCTAGGTCTAATAAATAATGGAATAGTGCATCCAAGCTGTATAATTTGGAGTCTTCATGATTTTTTTTATAACAATATAAATATCATTACTAAAACTATCCTTAATCCGAGTTTTCGCCGTGATTAGCTACTTTAATTGTCCTGATATTCCCATATAGGTACTTAAGCTATTGTTTGTGGTCAAGTAATTTATGTTATCATTCCAGTTGTCAATGTGCGAGGTGAATACAGCTAAAATTTTACAGAGTCCGTTATCACTTTTGTTTCTTTATACTTGATCATTTATTCCTTACTGTTTATTTCAAGAAAATGAGAAAATATTACAAATTAATGAAAAATAATTGAGAACAAATAAATGAGAAAAGAGAAATATATCATGTATAAAGAGTATATTTCAGACAGTGAGCAAATAGAGAGATAGGTAGCCATGTAGCAACGTCCATAAAGTCATATTACACACCAATGAAGGATATCACGATAAAAAGTAATCGAGTAATGCATCAACAGGGCAGAGCTTACTATCACAACTATGTCCGGCGAGGCCAGACTATACTATATTCCATTATTTTAGTATCATGCCTTGGGTTAATACCAATCTCTTCACCTCTCTTAATCCCTTTTTTTCTCATCAACCTTTTCTCAATAATTTGAAAATGTTTCTCAACAATTTGAAAATCTTTTTTCATTAATTTGAAATTTGTTCTCATTTTCTTGAAAAAGACAGTACGTCGTCGTGTAAATACTTGGAGGTAGAAGCATTTATCAAGGATATTGTATAGGCATGTACTGTTGTTTTTAATGGATTTGAAGTATTGATGACTATTGTTCATAGTAACCAATACGTCTTTCTTTCTGGCGGTTCTCTTTTTATTCAGATTAATGAAACTATACCAAAATTTACAGTTTAATATCGTTATATCGTCTTGTGGAATGTTTAAACAGGTTGAAACAATTAGAGTATACTACAAAAGGGATTATTTAATTAAAATGAAGCGTGAGACCCTAGTCAGCCTCTTTATAAAAACATGCAGACAATTTATTTCTTGCTTTTGGTTTACATCAACAACTTTAGACTTCTTCTATTTTTTTTTTCTATTGTCTAATTTCATCACTTACTGTATTGTGACAGAGAAAAGAAAGTATTTGGTATAAGTCTAAATTTAATACAATAGAAAAAGGAAATATAATTTTTTCTTCAAGTTGCCAGGTACAGTGACTTATTTAAATTCATGACATGTCCGTAAGCCCGATTTATGCAAGCTCACTGATCTTTACACGTGTGATTTCAGTGATTATTTCTAGATGTTATGTTCTGACGAGGGATAGAAGATCCACAATTGATCTCTATAATTGACAGACAAAAGGAATATGAAGAAATAAGATTTGTTTGTATCAAGTCATTAACAAAAAGAAGGTCTATTGCTCCCCATTAGAAGGTAATTGCCTCCATCGAAATAAAAATAGGTCAAAAAATGAAGAGTATATTTTGGAAGTTGTACTTCTGTAGTACTACTTTAGGTTTCACTGCAGACCACAAATGATGTGGATATTATTCAAGTCCGATACAATAGCAAGGCAATGATAGATCGAATCAAATCAAGTAACCACAGAGCTAAGTAGGAAACCTTTTAGATCACTGCCAATAGATAAGAGATGGATCATCAGGTGTAAAAATAAATTAAAAAATAATTATAGTTTATAAACTCCTTCATCTGTAGTGGGGTGAGATGAGATTGAAAGTAGAATAGCAATAAACTTTAACTGGTTTAAAGTTTGTTTTTATGCTTTATATAACGGAGTTCGGCCAGGTTCAAAGTAGTACATTTTAGTGCCACATGATTATTTATAGTTAGATAAATAAATTATTAAGCGTTGTTACAAGCCTCATTTCACTTTCCTTTCCTTTTTTTTCTTTTTCTTTTCCGTTTATTTTTTCTTTTCCGTTCTCTACCTTTACTTGTTACTCTTTTCTTCTTGCGAGATCATCACATGAATACACTTCCAGTCGAGATTGCAAAGAAGATCTTTACATCTCTTCATCAGCAAGACAAAGTACAGTGCATGTCAGTGTGCCAGAGATGGGCAGATATTATCGAAAACTGTTGTCTGTTCCAAACTATCCATATTGCGTCCAAGGCGTCCATGGAAACCTTGGTAAAGATATTCCACGAGAAGCCACAGCAAGGAGCCCAGGTCGAATACTTGATTATTAACTTGTATATACACGAAACTATCAACTTGAATGACCTCATTCTCTTTTTGCCCAACTTGCGGTTGTTTTATGTCAACGCCCCTCATACTGTTTTCTCGAAAACACCAGCATCAATCCAACCTTGGAGTCAACGCATAGAGCATGTATTTTTGTATGACAACCCATCTTTAGCAAACACCATCTTCAATTCCAACAACTGCAGCCAGTTGAAGCGCTTGACCATGGATGGAGAAAGCTTAACTACACCCGGTTTCTTTCAAAGTGTTTCTAATTTAGTACATCTTACCGAATTATTGGTCAATGACTTTGAACTCACCCTCGATTCACTCGAATTGCTCCATACAAACCTCCCATATCTCAAATCTCTTACATTCGATCAATCACAACTCAAATACGACCCGTTACCCTTCAACATCTCACCCGCTCCCTTGATCTCCAAATTCCATTTTATCAATGAAGCAGAGTCGACTTCCACCGTAGAAACACAGGCAATCTGGTTCCGGTACATCGCTCGCAAATACCCAAATCTATCTGATTTAAAGTTTTTCAACAATTGCCAGGAAGAGGAGGACAGTGATGAGGATGATGAAATGCTAAACATTCCGGATGTTTCGACACAATTTGGGGAGTTTTTTCGGAACATTGGGGTTGGGTTAAAGGAGTTGCATCTTAAATCAAATATACTTCCGCTCAACTTGTTTGAATTATTGGATGATGCTAATTGTCAGGTACAGCACTTGTCGCTTTCCACAACATTAGTCGATTCCGTCATCAAAAATGTAACAAAGTCGAATCAAAATAGAAGCATTCAGGCACTCGAGTTGGATTGTGTGTCAAGTCATGATATGCAGTGGGCGAGAGGAATGTTGGCACTAAAGAAACTGTCTATGCAATATGAAGATGGCTTTGATGTAGCTGGATTAAACAATATTTTGGAAATGTGTCCCGACACACTTGAATCTCTCGAGTTGAAAGACGTGAAACTAGCAATCGATCCTTCCTCGCTAACAAGACAATTTCCAATCAAGCATCTCACATTTAATCATGTTGGCCTTCCAGACCAGTTTGACGCCTTTTTTTCGGGATATTTGCCTCTACTTCGTGGCTTAAAAATCATTTATTGTACAATACCCAACCCCAACATCTCTCTACCAAACCACCACTTGTCTCATTTTGAAGTTTTGGATTCTACATTTGGACGGAAAACAATGCTGTTAGTCGCTACATCAAAGGATAACAGAAGAGCCTTATACCGCACACGTTGTCATAACGGAAGATCAATCAGCATACAGGAGGAGGTGAGCGGTATCATTCCATTCGAGGCGCATTCTAGATGTACTATATATAATCCAGCAGTAGACGATCCTACATTACTCTTGGAGTGTGCTTCAGTGAATAGTGTTGTTGTATTTTAAAAACGAGAAAACAGACAAAAACAAAAAAAGATATATACGCCTTTTCTTAAACTCTGATTTTAGATCCTTGTATTTATTACATTTTAAATCGTTCAACAACGATATTTTTTTATCTTTTTTTAAAAAAAACAAAATGACCCAATAGTGTATATTTTTATGACTTTTTGTTAAAAAAAAACAGATCTTACAAATAAAATCTTCAAAATGTACCATATTAAATCTTCCTTCATGTCTATAAACCTCATTGTCTGTATAATTGCCACTGACTTTCAATAAATTAATTTGGAATATGCACGAGCCTGCATGTCTGTGCCAGAAAATATACCAATCAAGGAATGTTGCATCTTTGTAGTCATCCTTTTCTAAAGGAACATCTCCAATGATAGAATCATAAATATATAACAATATTTGTGTACTTCGGAAGCACTTCCTTTGACAACATGGCAGGAGCTCTATTTCATTGGATCAGTTTGTTATTATTTTTCGAATTAATATATTTATTATAAACTCAGCATATTGGTCATATTTATACATTTTAACCATTTGTGCTCATTTTAATATTAAAGAAGTTTGAGGTAAGAAAGTGGGGCTAGATCTCGACCATCATTATTTTTATTTATTTTACCCTTTTTTTTTGTTTTTCTTATTAGTACTTTTTTCTAGTCTTCCCTATGGCATTCTACAAATTAGATGATCCAACTTCTTTTTTAGGAATAAAATGTCGTAGTACCGAGAAATCGGAAAACTGGGGATGTCTTTTTTGACAAATCATTTTTGTACGTTAATTAAAAGCAAGTAAAAGAATCATATATTTTGAATTACAAGCTTAACCTAAAACTGAGAATAATTAAACACCGTCTGTTTGATGGTGTTACAAATTCATAAATAACCTTTCTCTCTCTCTCACTTTGAATAAAAGACCCACAATTATCAAGTATTTTGGTATTTCTATGTAGAAATCAACCATTTTATTATTATTATTATTATTATTATTATTCAATTAATTCTTTTTTTTTAAAAAATAAATAAAAGGCATTGTAATTAATGTAGGTTAGAATTCATTATATAAAGCAATTACATCTCCTACTGATTCACACTTCAAGGTCAGGCAAGGAGTATGACAATATTTGTGATTGAACGAATAAATGGGCTTGGTAGGATGGTAAAGAGGAAATTCACCTGTTCGAATAAAACCTGTCAGAAAGTCCCATTCATTCTCATTGCTTTTCCCTATGTATAAACGTCTATCTGATTTTGTTTTAACAAGTAAATTCGACAAGGAATTTGCTTCATGTCGAAATTGCTCTAAAGAGGAGGAAGAGGAAGATCGATCCAATATCACGTGAAACCAAGATAACTGAATATTCGGAAGTGCAAGCTCATTATTGTAATGGGAGCAGTAAGCTGTACTTAGTACGTGAAGCATTGGTAGCAATTGATTCAAGAGTATGTCAGCACCTTTCTCAAAGTCACAATATGAGAACACCAAGGTTTCAAGTAGATGAAGCGGGTTACCATTGGTGCAGCTGGCTGAAGTCAAAGTGAGTCGAGAGATCTCGAGTGAGTTTAACAATTTAGGGCAAGCGTTAAAAATATCTGTTACATCCATCGTCTGCTTATTCCAGTCTTCCCCTTTAAAGGATATAGAGAGTTCTTCCAATATTGTCAGAGCAGACAGACACCTTAAATCGTCAGGATCCAGTTTTTCAAACTTCAATTTTCGAATCGAGTGTATTTGATTTGACTGAATAAAAGACTGAAACAGGTTAGATGCGTTGTCAGTACCAATGCTTATGCTTGAGCATTTACAGTTAAAATTGTCCATCGCTCTAAACACATCTGGTGCCAAGTTGGGTGACATTATTGAGAGTTTATGCAGCTTGGGTCCCAATACTTGAAATAGTGAGCGGAATCCAGCTAGTAGCTCCAGTTCAACTCTATTCCTATAATCTGTTGTCAGAAATCTAATGTTGGAGATATGTGTATCT
Organism: Backusella luteola; assembly: GCA_024140195.1. Lineage (NCBI taxonomy): Eukaryota > Fungi > Mucoromycota > Mucoromycetes > Mucorales > Backusellaceae > Backusella > Backusella luteola. Next base: position 8,758 of record VCJC01003349.1, on the reverse strand, counting down.
TCGCGATATTGAATCTCTGAAAGTTCAGTGTATTTCCTTGATATGTAGTTTAGCCAATCCAGATTCGCTCTTCGCGTTATCTTATTACTGAAGACAATATGAAATGATTTCATGAGAGGTGCAGGTCGAATAGCGTTGATATCGACAGTTGAAAATAATGCTGATGGCGATTCAGAATCCAGAAAGTTCAGTTGTACCGTCAATATAGTCAGTAGTGGTAACATGGTGTGCAATTGCTCAAGCGCTGTCGTAGAGAATGACCATGACCGCATTCTCAAATCACTGAGTGCCGGTGTTTTGGCAAGAATATCAAAAAGATTGGTTTCATCCAAATTTAAGCCGTTCATAACAAGTGTTTTTAGGCAATAAAATGTAGCATTGCAGGATAAAAATCGATCAATTAAAAGCGGATCCCCAATTACCAGCTGTTCAATGCTTTTATGCCAAGGTACAACTATTGGCTTTGTAATCCTAAAGACATGGCTGCGAGAACGCACATAGAAAGTACGCAGGTTGGGTAAAAGTAGCAGTAGCTCGTTTAGATCAACGAAGCTACCTGTGCAATGACAATGTTCAATGAGCAGTTTCTCCATTTGAATGCCATGATGAGGATTCTCTTTTAATCTTTCAATTAAAAGACCAAGTCGTTCGTACTTTGAGATACGAATAGTATGGAATAGACAGTATCTCTTTATTAGGCTCTCCCACTTCAAACACACCGTCAAACATTCAACCTTCTCTTTTTGGTCTAGCAGAAGGAAGATTTTACGAAAAATCTCTGTAGGAAGTGCATCCATTGTTTATTACTAAGAAGGAAAAACGAAAAAGAGGTAAAGCATGTGAAAAGCGTGTGAAAACTTTTTTTTTAAAAGATTTATAAAGGCTTTGTTTACAAAATGATAACAGGTTTTACTTGGTGTCACCCCCTAAAATGGTTTGCATTGTTTGAAAATCGAGAATATTTATTTGCATGAATTTTGAACAAGCAGACATATACTTGGTCGGATTTATTTATTTCAAGAAATAAATAGTAAACTAACTTGAACGAAGCTGTTTTTACGTTTATTTATTATAAGAATTTCACGATAAGCCTGAATGACGTCAATATTTAGTTATAGCCAATCAAAGTTAAAAATCATGCAAATACACTTAATCAATTCGATTCTTTTATTTCTAATAATACTAATATTCAATTTCATACTTGGCACGTTTGCATCCACAGCTGAAAGCTTCTCTAAAATGTTTTTGGGATTTTTCTATATCTTGAGGAACGCCTTGTCCAGTTTTATAATGCAGCCCAAGGTAGTAGTGACTTTCCCCATGTAGTTCGCTTCGATTCACTGTGCGGTATACCAGATTGTTTTGAGAATAAGTTCCATTAGAGTTAATTTGGTCGTACACAAATGCCATTTCTGTTCCCCGCACTTTGCCATCGATAGCCTCTTTAAATAAATCAAAAGACTTTTTATAATCAACTGAAACACCTTTTCCGTAATAATACATTAGAGCTAACCGATGGGTTCCAATTGAATTAAGAGAATGTGAAAGGCTCTTATATAATTCCAAAGCCTTGTGGTGATCTTGCTCCACACCGTCGCCATACTCGTAGAGAAGACCGACACCTGATTGCGCTATAACCATCATCATTCTACATGTGCGATTATCCAAGTTCTCGTAGACTCCTCGCTCTAGACGCTTATACCATTCGAAGGCCAATGTAAAATTTTGGATATTTCTGTGTGCATGATATAATGGAGCAATACATGCCGTAAGTCTGATATCTATCCTTGCTGCAGCATCAAAGTATATTTCACCTTGTCTACTGTCTTGGTTGACCCCATAACCACAGTGAAACATAATACCTAATCTAAATAAAGCCTTTGCGTGATTCATACCAGCTGCTTTATTCAGATATTTGAATGCTCTCAAATACTCTTTCTCGATTACAACGCATTCGGCAGTGTTGTTCATAGTGTGATATTCAATAGAAGTGTAACCATCTTGTGTTTGCTTTATACCATCAAAGAAGATCATACCGATTTCGTACAGGTGGTCTTCGTCAATTCGGTCCATCAATGCATTGTTTTCTACAAGTGATTTCAATATACTATGCTTTTCACTGGAGCTCAGGCCATACCCCAAAGAAAGGAGCTCACTAACCATGAAACCAGGAGAATCAGAGTACTTTTTCGCAAAATATTTCCAGGCCTTCTCCAAGTTTTTGTTGGTGCCATTTCCAAAGAAGTAATAAATACCAAGTCGGTTGTTTATAGCATAATAATCATGAGTATTGTAGTGTTGATTTAAACGGAACTGACCGCGAGATGCTATTGATAATATTCGAACGAGCCTTTGGAAAAAGAAAATTTCATATGGCTCATCTTCGTACATAGTAAACAGTTTCAGGCTGATATCATCGTATCCTTGAAGATATGCTTTCGTATACCATTTAACAGCTTCAAGTAAGTTTTCTTGAACAAGCTCTCCTTGCTCATATAGTCTCCCAAGTTCACATTGATATTTTGGATTACCAAGTTCTGCTGAAATAGTATAATACTTCATTGCCTTTACTGGATCCAAATCTACTCCTTTGCCATGATGGTGTGCAACGCCTAATTGATAAAGTGCACCATCACTGTTTGACAAACTTGCCCGGTGATATAACTGGTTGGCTTTCTGATAATCTTGAGGCACCCCCAAACCATTCTCGTATAGTAGTCCAAGATGATACAAAGCATCCTTGTGTGATTTTTTAGTAGCTAATGAATACCAGGAAGATGCCTCCTCATAATTTGGTTCCAAGAAGCTATGTTCATAAGCGAATCCAATTTTGAACTGCATGTCGGTATCTCCAATCTCAGCAACGTGTTTGCACATTAAGAGTGAATTGTTGAATTCCTGTGACGAGGGATCAAAAAGAGCCTCTTCTGTATCTCCACTCAAGTTGATATTGGTGTCTAGGGTGATATTCAAGACTTTACGTGCTTTTTCATGATCCATGTCTGCAGCCTTCTCATAAAACTGGTATGCTTTTGAGTAATCGAGTTCTACACCAGTCCCATACTGGTAGAGCCGGGCTAAACGATAGCAAGCATCTTCATGGTCCTTTTCAATTGCTTTGTGATACATTTCTGCAGCCATTTCATAGTCTTGTCCAATCCCTCTGCCTTCTTCATAGAAAACACCAAGCCTGTAGTAAGAGTCTGTCACCCCGATGTCTGCAGCAAGACTAAACCATTTAATGGCGTTTGGATAATCATTGTCATTTTCGTACATCACTCCAATTTGATACTGTAACCTAGTGAGTCCCTCTTCTGTTGCTTTTTCCAGCATGCTAACTTTGATTTTTTCATTGGTTCCTATATGTAGCTCATCGCTGGAGAGGTTATCAGAATAAAGCTTGATTTCACTATGGCCTTCGGAAAGTATCAATGATTCACTTGCTTCTTGATGCCCCATAATCGATGCCTTTTTATACAGCTTAAATGCTTTTAAAAGATTGTGGGTAGTACCGTATCCTTTGATATATATGCATGCAAGTTTATAGCTAGCAAAGCTGCTTCCTTTTAGTGACGCCATTTTGAAATACTTTATCGCCCTGTGTACGTTTTTTTTTACACCTTTTCCGTCTTCATGTAGAATACCAAGGCGATAGTCAGCTCTGGCATCACCTTTTTTTGAAGCAGCTAGATACCATTTTCTGGCTTTAGTATAGTTTTTATTGACGCATTTACGTTCCTTCTCTTGTAGCCCATGCTCGTATATAGATCCAATATGGTAGTGAAGGTTATCCTTTCCCTTTTCTGTGACTTCAATAAACATTTCTATCACTGCATAGTAATTTTCTATATCCAAATTGTACTGAAGGGGAATTCGAAATATACTTTCGGCATGCTTGTACCCTTGATCTTTTGCCAGTTTAAACAAGTTGAAGGCCTTCATGTAATTGTGGTCGGTATAATAATCTTCCAAGTATATAATACCCAATTGAAATTGTGCTTCTGCACTGCCTGATTCAGCTGCCATCGCAAAATAATCTATGACTTTTCTTATATCTTTATCCATGACATCCATTTGCTTGGACCAATAATCCATTGCCAATCGAGTCTTTATGTACTTGTTTTTTGCGGCAAACTCCATCAGTTTTAGTCCCCTCTTTTTGTCTTTGTTCAGTTGGTATTGGCCACTGAAATAGGAAAAGCCAATCTCGTAACAAGCGTAGATATTTTCTTGATGTGCAGATTTAAAGATCCATTTTAGAGCCTCTTCATCATCTCTGCTTATACCTTTTCCTTGCAGCCTGAGCATACCTAAATTGTACTGAGAATCGCTATGTCCTTGATCTGCTGCCCACGTAAACCATTTGCTTGCCTCTAATGGGTCATTTCGAACACCAAGTCCTTCATTATACATGACACCAACATTAAATTGGGCATCAGGGTCCCTTTTTTTAGCAAGTTTTTTGTACCATGTGGCTGCTTTATGATAATCTTGTTCGACCGAGTCACCCTTTTTGTATAGATCGGCCATCATCAATTGAGAATCCTTATGATTGGCATTTGCAGCATTTTTGATCCACTTTATTCCGGTTTCTTGGTCCTGAATAAATTGAGTATCGCCCTTAAAGTATTTAAGACCAACTTCATACATTGCTTGTCCATCACCAATGAGGGCACGTCTGGCAAGTTCATTTAACTGTTCTAGATTAGGCAAGTCGCCTAGTTTTGATATATCGACCGATATCTTTGTGCATAATCTGCTCTTCGTTGAATCCTCTGTAAGGTATTCTGATGTGTCCTCTTCTAGTTCAATATCACCAAGCATACCACGCTGACGTAGCTGAGACAAACAATTTTGGGCTACGATGTTACCCTGTCGAGCTGCCTGCGAATACCATTTGACTGCCATCGATAGATCCTTCTTGATACATTTACCCTGTCGATACAATTTTCCAAGAACAACTTGTGCCCCCAAATCACCAGCTTCGGCTGCTCTGGTATACCAAGAAATCGCAGCTTCATAGTCAATATCAGTAGCTAATCCTTTTAGATAAAAGTAAGCTAAAGGCTTTTGGGCAGCTATGTGTCCACCTTGAGCAGATTTAGTGAACCATTTGAAGGCATCCCGATAGTTGAATTTCATACGTGTATGTCTTTGATAGAGTACACCGAGATTGTATTGTGCCACAACATTTCCTTGTTCAGCTGCCATTGTATAATACTCGAAGGCCCACCTTGTGCATTTCCTGACACCGTAGCCATGCTGATAGAGAAAGGCCAAGTTCAGTTGAACAGCAGGATCTTCTTGGTCGGATGATTGGTAATGTTTAAATTGATCGGTATAATAATCGATTGCACCATTCAAAATAGACTTATTCTGCTCCATTCGGTATTCGTTTAACTCTCTGATTTTATTTTCTTCTTTGAATTTCTTTGAGGCCCATTCTTCTTCTTCCGAGTTTATCTGGCCGCGACAGTGCATCTTGACGTCCTCTTGATAAAGGTTATGTATTCTGATCAGTGCCTTTTTGTACCCCTGAACAGCAGCCTTTGTGTACCACTTGTAAGTGTCGGGAATACTTTCACTAGTTCCAAGACTAAGGGCATAAAGATCTCCCAACCTGAATTGGGCCTCCATATTTCCTTGCTCTACTGAACGAAGTATCCATTTAAAGGCCATACCATGATTGTCTTCAACCAAAGTAGCGTCAGAATAAGCTTTCCCCAAAGCTAACTGAGCTGTTGCATCTCCTTCACTTGCCCTTGAAACAGTATCAGGAGGAACATTGACCCTTTCGTCCACTAAGACAACCGTTAGTCATATTTATTTTGCTTAGAAGAGCGGAGATAAAAAGACTTAAAAAAGCTTGTATCTTACTCACTTTCTCTTGTTGGATTATTCATTTTTTTTTTCTTTAGCTGAAAGAGAGTAACCAAAACAACAGATGGTACAACACCGAGCTATAATGTTTGTTTTGTTCAACAAAATGACTTTTTTAATGTGATACATACTAAAGGTTTTTGTGTTTGTGTACTTCTGGTTAATAATAACTGCAGGACAAAAAAAGTCAAGAAACCTCCACCAATACTAGAAGGGTATATAATTAAACCTCGCAAACTGTCCAAAAATAATATGCAAACGATTATTATCGCATCGTGTTTTTTGTTCAAAGTTTGGCCAAAAAGGTCTCTCATCCCCAAAAAATAAACTTTCTTTGTACAGCAAACACAAATGTATTGGAAATTTGTCAGTGTCATACTTACTTGAGATCTATATAAATACAATACTGCATAGTACCATAATACAAGTATCAATTGCTTGAATTTGAACGTTTTTATGTTTCTCCACCCGATTAAACCAGAAAATCATGCAACATCCAATCAAAACGCACGGACAGCAATCAGTAGCATATATACACCATGTGATGTTGGACAAACAGAACAAAAAAGTACTTTGATTCCCACACACCCTCTTTCTCTTAATGTTAACCCACTTGCCATTTGAAGTTGCTTGTAAAATCTCTTTTTTTCTTGACATCACCGAGATACTTGCGTGTTCTCAGACGTGCCGTGCCTGGTATAGCCTCAGCAGGCAACTTTTACACCAACTTGAACCTCAGACAGCACAGCAACTGAAGTCCGTTTTACATGCCGTACACAACAACTTTATTGATGCATGGCAAGTTAAATCGTTCAAGACAAAAGCCAAGGTGCCCGACTTTACGCTTGAGGACCTACCGAATTTGTTTCCCTCGCTAAAGACGCTTGAATTTGATGGCTCTTTAAGGTGTGAGGAGGAGCGTAAACTTGATGAACAGCAGCAGCCGTTTGCTCCATGGCGACATTGTCTGGAAAGCCTTACTCTACATGGAAGCAGCTCCATGTTGATGCTTGAGCTGTGCTTATTTTCCCGACTTGCCCATTTAGAAATGAACTACCTTAGTGATTGCACTCCTGACGTTTCGTCTTTAAAACATGCGCCCTTTTTAAAAACCCTCGTTCTCCGAGGTGTTTCCCTCTCCATCGATGCCATAGACGAAATACACTGCCACCTACCCGTTCTTGAGAAGCTAGAATTCTCGTATCAGCCAAGCGCGTCCTATACCCATGGTACGACAGTTCCGGCATCAAAACTGACGCATCTCAAGATAAAGTTTAATAGCATTTTCCAAAACCAGGAATGCTTCTTGCAGTACATTACCGACAAGTATCCATCATTAGAATCCCTCCATTTACTATATGGATTTGAATCGGATCCCATGGTCATGTCTGCCGTGATTGAAATCTACGCCCCATTGATGGAAGATGATATGCTTTATTTCATCTCTCGCTTGCCGCCCACATTAACGACATTTGTGAACCAGCTAACGTATGCTACAGTCAAGATGGTGGATATGCTTGCAGACATTGGGATAAAGGCGTTTTATTTCTTATACGACCGAGAGTCTGATTATCAAGATATTGCAATTCCACTGTACTGTATTCGCGGCAGGCTGGATACAGTGTGGATGAATGTTTACCATATCGATGACATGTATTTGGACTGGCTAACATCCAATCTGACTCGACTGGATGTCTCGTATCAGCACATACACTACAATCGACCCGAAAAGACAGTCTATCTGGATCGTCTATTTATAGACCACCCAAAGCTGGAGGAGTGCAAAGTTGCGGTGGATGAGTTCCATGTCGATGTTAAAGGTGTTGCTACAGGACGTAAGCCTAATGTAAGGGAGTTGTGTATCAGTGCCAACTCCTTATCTTGCAAGGCCATGTCATTCATCAAAGAGACGATGCCAGGTTTAAAGCGACTTTTGCTTTTAATAAACGAGGGACGGGTGTTGGAGGGGGATGATGGGATTGTGGTCAATAGAGGAAATAATGGATTCAAGCAGACAGTCTATTTACCGGATCACAGCTTGGAGATGATTGAAATGAAAGCACCCGATAGCGTCAATAATATTGTCTGCTCGGTCAATCCAGCTTTTGATGATGGCAAGAAAAAGTTTTATAAATACTTTAAAAAGGAAGCAAAGGTTAAATATTATGGCATCTTGGATGATATGGAAGATGACTGTGCTTATATTGATATTCAATGCAAAAGTCTTTGGCATCTAAAAGTAAATAATGTAGATATATTTTGATGAATAATAAAAACCGGAAATTATACCCTCTTTACCAATTTCCCTTAGCGTTAAGTAAAAAGTGAGAAAGTCGAGGTTTGTAATAAAGGAGATAAATTTTGCCGAGTGAGCTTCTCACTTTTTTTTAATCACCATTTTTTTTTCGTGTTTTATGATTTTTATTTGAAAGGTGATGTAAAAATAAAAATAAAAATAAAAATAAGCAAGTTTGCATCCACAACTTAAAAGGCCAAAAGTTTTAAAGTTTCTTTTGGGTCCTTGAAACTTCGTATCTGAAAATAATTATTTCGCAACTATTTGCGCTATTGAGTGAGTTATACTAAGCACTATGCTTTATTTGACCTGTCACGTATGTATGGTTCATGTTATTGTCAGTTTTGTTTAATACAGATTTACATTTACATTTGAAGTCATAACATCTTTTGACTATGACGTAAAAAGCAAACAGAATTAAAAATAGATGAAAAAAACTCGTATAATCTTGCTCAAGACACTTTTAAAAATAAATATTACCAGGTCTGGTATGCCCCAAATATATATATTTGGCAGACACAAAGGAGAATGTCCCGGGACTATCAGAAAAAAAACATGAATACACAAGCACTTGTCGCTGCT
>VCJC01003348.1:0-19204 GCA_024140195.1 Backusella luteola | reverse complement strand
TTCTTAATTGTTATCAATAGTTAATCATCATTCTTCATGGTGCAGCTCTTTTATTTGTTACAGCAAAGAAAATGGCTTCATGGATAGAAATCAACAGGACATCACTCCATCCGAACTCATGTCACTTTGGCACTTTGAAAAGGTAAGAACAATATCATCCAAAATTAACCTGTTGTAAACATAAGCTAAAAAGTTAGAGTGACGCCACTCTAATTAATATTTGTCGTGAATAGTGTCGTGAATAGTGCCGTGCATGTAAAGATATACTTTGATAATGCCGTATATATCTGAAAAACAAAGTTATAACATTGTAGCCCATCAGATACCATTTGTGATTATGGCCAATCAGGTATTCGAAGCAACTGGAAATGTGAAATATTGTGTAAAAATGGCGCCACAACCAGTCCCAAACGGCTTACATTGTTTAAGCATCGATGCAAAAAGCCTGTATGTATTATTTTGCGGGTCGTTACCAACAAGAAAATTGAGGCTGTTTGATTTTAATGGCGGTGTAATATCAAGCCAACTGTCTGCTAATAAACAGAAAGATGCTGTATTCAGCTCGTTTTTCGACATTGACGCGTTATGTTCTAAGACAGACAGCTATGCTTTAAAATTTGACCATCACATACGACTTTTGCTTGGACTAAAAACAGTACGATTGACAGGAACGTTAAAAAAACACCAATCACTACAACTCACTCCTCATCGAAGGTTACTTCGTCCAAAGCAGGTTACAAGTATCATCCACAAAAGTTCTTGAGGCGGAGATTATAGCTTTGAAAAAAGAGCTCCAACTTATTTACAACGAAAGATATCAAGACTTTCTTAGCCATGATCTAAAAGCAATGAAGAAAAAATGGATAAAAAAGAAGGAGATCAGCTCTTTACAGACGAGGAGAAGCAGAAGAATGACAAACTGTACACGGAAATCCAGGTGATAAAGCTGAATAGGCAGAAGATCAACTCTCGTCTCCAAGAAAAAATGGGAGAGCTTGCAGATGCAAAGCAGAAGCTATATTACATGGGAAAAGACATTGAAGAAGACATTGAAGAAAACTCTGCTGATGAGAAACCTTTTCAAATTACCGATTCTGCATTTAAACACTACAGCTAACTCCACCCAGTTATCAAACGCATTCACTATCTTTAAAAAGACCAGAGATGCCTCTCGAAAACTATATTATTCAAAGATCCTTATGAATCACAAGTATAGCTTTGAACTATCAAAGAGGAAGTACAAGGATACACCTTGCTCAAAGGAGCGCAGATTTGGAGCTCCTGGCAAAAAAAAAAAAAAAATAGTTATATTCATCGGTGACCGCGGGCATAGAGTAGGATCTTTCAGTAAAGGATATAAGAAGTATGGAGGCAAGTGGAAGCCTGAAATGCATAGCCGTTACACCACAGTTTGCGTCTACTACCTCCAAAAGGTGTTTCACCCCCTTAAACTTGAAAATCCAGACTCTAAAAGAAAAGTAAAAGAAGTCAATGGTTCAGTTCAATGTGCCAACCCAGATTGTATTTTGTCTACTGTCGGAAAGCAATGCCAATCAAGAGACAATGCTTCGGCGTTGGCAATTGGATTGGGAGGATTGACCAAGTTACTTTTCGGTGTCACTTTCCCTCCCTTTGATCACACCCTCAGCCAATCAAATGCTTCAACTTTTAAAGAAAAGGCACTTGATTTTTTAAAGAATGCGAATGGAATCGAAAACGCTGGTACACCAGCTACCTCCACTATGCCATCTCCCGAAAAGCCAAAGACAACCGGTCGGGCTTTCTTCGTAAAAAGTTCTGATGCTCAAAAACCAAAGTTACAAAGACCAGCGAAACCCAGCAAACCTGCTGGACCTTCCATTCCACCCGTGCCCAAATGAATGATATATTTGATCTCAAATCGGACTTATAGGCCAGATACCCTCTCTGTATTAAATTAACATAAAATAAAACAAAATGAATTCTTTGTAAAAATAAGTGGTATATTAGGATACATTTTTGGAAGTTTATTATTAAGTTTATATTGTACATCTATATTTTGATTGCTTCCAGATATAGTATGAAAGTGTCGTAGCTAATCGGCAGATTTGCTGTCTTTCACTTGCACCGACTGTCTTGCGTTCTTCTTTTGTATTGATTGACATAGCAACATTTCCACCAGGGTAATGGACAATATGGAAAAAGGTTGAGGCATTTGGAATAAATAAAATAACATGTCGGGCATCCTTCATATAAAATTCACCTGATGTATTTGGATAGAATCGCTTGAGTGTATCGATAACATCATCCCACTGGATTCTCAGCTTCAAAAAACGCTCAAAGCCAGGATCAACTTGTGTAATAGGTATGGGATTAAACTTGGTTACCAGTAATGCCAACTGAGCACAATCATAAGTTCCAGGTGTAACAACACGATAGAGTGTATTCCAATCCGTTTCTAAATGGAAGTGATAGATAGACTATATAAACAAAAATGCAGTTTCTCTTTTAGCATAATAATAATAATAATAATAATAATAATAATTATTATTTTCTCTCTTACCTCTTCAATAATCTTATCCATTTTGGCCTGAGCAGCTTCAAAAATATCATTCATCGAGAGCGTTCCTGGTGCCAAAACTTCATCTAAAAAGTTTGAAAAGCGCTCTGGTCTCTCCTTAAGAACCTCCGACCAAGCACGCTGGCAACGATCAGACGTAGTACATCGATCCATGCCACGATAAGTAGCAATAATAAAGTATTGTAACGAAAGTCTTCCGGATGCATTCTCTCCAAGTCGATTGATATTTTTGTAGGTAGGTTGTGAGCCAGTCATATCAAAGCTACCTTGTCGATGTTCGGTAGGTGTCACGCGAGGGATGGGATCGTCTGGGCAAAGCAGTAAAGTATAGCGGAAGGGCACCTCTGATGAAGTGGATTCAAAGTCAAAGGAAAGGGTATCTGATGATACGAAAAAGGCAACAGGTTCACCATCCACACCGAGCGCCTTACACCCCATTTTTTTACAGAATTGTAACATCCAGGGTATAATTCCGTCTATTGTATCATCATAAGGGAAGGAATAGACACCATGGATAATGCGATTACGTGAGTAGATGGCTGGTCTGTCGTACATTGATACGGTGTTTTTAATGATGCTTAAAAGGTTTAGGTTCTGAGGTAATCGCTCTACATCATCCAAACTACGCTGAATATGACGCAGATGGAAATCAAAAACAAACGAGTTGACGTGAATACGTTGCTTAAACATATCACATTCTTCCATAAAGTCTTGGAAATTGGCCCTTCCAACTTCGGTTTTTTGGTGTGAGTAAGGTGTTTGCTGGAGACGACCATAGCGACGATGAAGCGTGTAAAGTGTTACCGATACAAATGCATCGGTAAGTCGAACCTCACACATAATGGAACCGCCGCGGAAAACTTGAAGAAGATAAACAACCGGTGAATCAACACTGTAGTTTTCAGTGATGGTAAATCTGGAGAGATAGGCTTCTACTTCATCCTTTTGATCATTTGAGGGTCCATAGACAATAAGGTACATGCCAATGCTCTCCAAATAAGATGCATATTCACGCATGAACCCACTTGCCAACTGCTCATACCATGCGGTCATTTCCTCTGACTTGTATACCAGATGGAACAACTTCTCATAGCCCTTATTGGATGCGTCTGGGGCAGCGGTATCAGAAAAGATCAATGGTGTTCTACAGAAATGAAGTAAGCGAGAGGCTTTCAAAATCAATTGTAGTTCAGCCACTGTCATCATTTCCTCAGGTGAGGAGGAATGATCAGGCCCACAATATTTTTCTGCCCATTTTGTATATACTTTGAATGCCTTTTCGTGTGCTGCAAGGGGCTGCGATCGGCGCAGGTAAACATTCAGGAAAGGCTCACCGTGGCGAAAAAGATAATCACGGTGATCCCAGTTTTCGTAGATGGTGGTGGCATCGGAGTAGGCATCACGCAAAACGGTGTTGGCATCAGCAGCACGTACAGCAGTATAGACAACATCCATCACCCCATTGGATTTGGCTGGTCTTGTACAAAGTTTGACGCTATTGTAAATATCGTAGACACTCACATCGTTACGCTTATCTGTGCGAGGCTTGGTTGTATTGGCGCCCTTGATCAATTGCTTTAGACTTTCAAAATTAACGTTGGCAGGTACCATGATGCTACTCTTGGTCGATCGGCGTGAGTCAATGGATTCAAGGGCAGGTAGGGAGCTACTGGAATCCATCTGCACAAGTCTTCCTAAAGCCACATTGGGTGACATGGGTAATCGAGACGTAGGAGTTGGATGAGGAATACTATCATTGTGACACAGGATTGTTGACATTTTGTCTGTGTGATGGAAGAGACCCATTTTTTGGTGCAAAATATTTTGGAGCCCCATATGTCTTGTTTCTTGCTGAATGATATTTTTAAGCGTCATGCCAAGAATCTGGTCTGTAAATCCGTCGGCACAGTTGTAAGCATAGACTGATAAAAATGAGGAATCCATAATAAACATCAAAAAGCAATGCTGATGCGTGGCATGTCTTGATTTTGTAAGGAAAACAGGTAGGTTTCTTGAGAGACTTGATGCAAGCGACTCTTGTCGGCTATGTAGACTAGAATCATCCCGTCGTTCTGCACGGTTTTGATCCTCTTTGGTACTTTCAAGTGTCTCAACACTAAGTCGTCGGTAGATAGGGGATGAAAGGGTAAACTTACTATAGAGTTCGGGAAGTCCACTCAGCACCAAGTAACGGTAGTTTTCAATACCGGCTGTGGAAATAGGACTAGACCGATCCTCTTGCGGACTCGATGGATCAGCATTGGGAACATACAGCTTGAAATTCTTGCAGCGTTTTTCACTATCCAATTCAGATGAAAGTGCACCACGAGAGATGATGGGCTTGAGGGAGCCGTGCATTTCCATTAAATCATTGCTTAGTTGTAAAATAACATCATCAAAGTACCAAGGTGCCAAGTCAACGGGTCGTGATATGTGACGGACAGTGGAACTCTCCCATTCGGATGCTTTCTCGAGTACAGCAGTAAGTAGATTGACCGTTTTTCGGAACCCATTTGAGTGCTGTGTTGAAGGCATTGCAACATAAGATATGGTCGTTTCAATAACATAATCGCAAATTGTCTGGCGGAAGCAGTTGAACAAGTGTTGATAAAGGCTGTCCACATCAATCTTTGAATAGGACCATATGTCTATGCATATCTTATACAGGTCGTTGTCTAAGGCTGTTAAATCAGAATCGAGGCATGTATTAAGCTGGTTCAGACTGATAGCATGAGGTTCACATGAGTTGGTATGGAGAGATTGCAGAACAACATCCTCTTTATTTAGTACAGACAGACAAATACCAGCAACGCCTTCTCCGACTTTTTGCTCGATGGGTAGACAGGTACCAGGTGCACGGTTCAAGTAATTATAGTAGAAGCAAAGGTGAACACAATTCCAATCAGCAGATTCGCTCAATGGCTCTATTTCATTGTAACGAAGCACTTGATGGCGCTTCAAGGTACGTGGCAGATAATTGGAATTGAGACTATTGAGCGAACCAGCCAATATGTTCTTTCTAAATATTTTGAGAAAATGAGCATGGTTTTTAACAAGAGGAGGGATGCATAGCGTTCTTTGGAACACGGGCTCTTTTTCCACAGGCAAGATAAAATCAATATCAGCTTGTGATAATTTGGTAGTAGGGTTGCGAACCAAAAACTGCTGTACCTCCTTTAGCGTAATTTCAGAAGTCAAACGACTTTCGATTAAATCAACTGGTCCATCGATAACCCAGTTATAAGCTTCAACACCAAACACCTCAAGCAAGAGCTCCCGTTTTTCCCATTGTCGGTTTGATTTTTTCGTGATGGGGGAAGAATCTGTCAGACTAGGGCTATGACGAGGACTTTGGCGATCGCTAGTGACACTTCCTTGAGGCGACGTTTTAGAATACATAAATGAAGAATGCCTCATTCGTGTATGCGAGGTACCAAGCATATCAATATAGGGTGACTCAGGATGTGTGCTCATAGCATCTGTATCTGCTGTTAACAGAGAAGGATCCATATCTGACAAGTTGCTGCTACTCTGTAGTTGGGTTGTAATCTCGGACAAGAAGCAATAGACAAATGCATCATCCTTTGCAAACACAAACATTCCAGGCTTATTTTTTACCAAAAATGGACGGAGAACATCGCTCATCAGTTTGCTTAGGGCAGCATTAGGTTGAAGACGCCAATGTAAAGGGAACCGACGTGCATAAACCATGTCACATTGAAATTGTCCTGGTAAGAATTTCTTTGGCGGTGTATGTGTTACCTCCTCCCCTGAAGTGGATAGAATTTCAACCAAATTATCGCCTTCATTAGGCGAGAAATCTTCCTCCTCTTCAGATTCGTCGTCAGAACTAAAGGTGTAGCGGTCACCTTCACTTGGCGGTAACAGGTATTTGCTGCATATACGACGGTCATGCAACAACTTTAGTAGCATGAGCTTGTTTGTGCGTTCCATCACCTCGTTTACCATAGCCTTTGTTACACGAATGATCTCTGATCTATTCACGGATTGCTGCATCTTTGAATAGAAATAGATTTGGACTTGAGTACTTTGAGGTATCAAGAGGAGCCAGTATAACTGAGGACGCACAGGTTCATCCTGTAAATCAATATCTTCTGGTGTCTCTGGCTCGAGAATACTGATACCTAAACCCTGACAGAATTCATCATTGCCTTGTGTTGATTTGGGTGTGCTAACAGCAGTACTAATGTTGAGACCTTCATATGACTCTTCGAATAAATCAGGTTCCGGTTCCACGACGCTGGTACCATTATCACTTGCATAAAAGCAATCTCCTACGCGAACAAGGCGATAGGGTGTATTTTTGTGTTGCTCCAGCTGTTCAAAAAACATGGCTCTACATTTGGCCTGCTCTTTCACAAATGCGAGAGGAATAAAGGTGGTGGTAGGGAAATCAACAAATGGATTCTTTTTCATCAACTGTGCCTCAATATAGCGGATCACTTGCTGTGTAATGGGTCCCGATCGTAATAGGCCATGCATGATTTCCTCAGTGAAAAGCCAAGTCAATCTGGCTTCAGTTTCTACTAGTGCATCTTGCTTATCTTGACTGAGCGAAGGTAAACGGGCTCGGTGTGTTTTATCTGCATCTAAAAAGGAGGCTTGGTGATGAATGGCGCTATCGGCAGGGCAGCCCGACAAATGAGAAAACAAAGCATTGGGAGGGTCATGAGCTGATTGAGGTAGCGTCATACACACCAAATGTAAGGTAGCCGTTGTTCCGTCAGCTGAATCAATAGGGGAAATGTCAGAACCCACAGATTCAGGTTCGAAATTATAGGTTTCGCCAGTTTCAGTTTCACCCTCATACAGCACAGGAAGGTTATTAAGAGGAAAGGTGATCTCTGTAAATCCATCAGGACCAGGTCGACGCAAAGTACAATCCAAACGAATAAACAATGGATTTTGGGCACAAACAACAACGTCAGCCAAATTACTGGGCTTTTCACCAAGCGAGAGAGACAATCCCAATTTCTGTCCAACCTTGGCAAAAGGAGGTCGGTAGCAATAAATATTTGTCCATTTCTTATCAGAAATGGTAACAGCTTCAAAGTAATGACCTAATACTGAAATAAACCTGGCATTTGCAGAAACCAGCTCTTCTTCACTCGTTCGCCCTCTACGCTTCAAAAGCGTTTGTACATTTAAATAGCCTGTGAGATCAATATCTAAATTGGACTCGTCACAGATATCAAGGACCTTTTCAAAATCTTCGGAATTGACTGCTCTTCCATGAAGTAAACACGTAAAAATAGACTTGACAAAGCTGCGAGAATACACCTGTGTCACATCCTGCATAAGACGTAATGTGCGATCCGAAAGTGGTTCGTCAATGAAGGCGTTGGGAAAATACCCGCGCCAAAGTTTAGGCCTCAATGTTGATCCAAGACTATCCAACCATTCCTTGGAAGTGGTAGGGTCAATAGGCTTGACCTTGATTTGCTCAGCTACGGGACTGCCTTGATAAAAACCTGGCATTTGTCGATGGCACTCAAACATCAATAGACCAATCTTGTTCAAGTGTAGTTGAATGTGGTGTTCAGGTTCCAAAAGACCAAGTCCTTTTACAATGGTATCAAGGCGAGGTAGTAAAATGACGACAAACACAGATGGATCAAATATCTTGACAAAACATCGGAAATCACGAAGATGAGGTGTTACAGAGAGCACGCCCGTTTCACAACAGGCGAAAATCTCTCTCACTAGACTTCCCCAGAAATCATCACTGATGGCCTTTGAGAGCGACATGCTACGATCAGCAACAACGGATAGCGATTGCTCAATGTAGTAGTGTAAGAGAGCAATGTCACGCAAGACAGCCGGTAAGCGAGATATAGCGTCCTTCTCACGACAAAACAGTTCATCTGGTCTCGGGCATGTGCATGTTGAGCCTTTATCACTATGCCATATAATTGGGGTACCAATCATAAGCGGTGATGCCGCAGGGCTAAACTTTGATACTGTACGTGACCTAGAACCGGTACGTCTTGCTGCCCGTATAAAAGCAGGATCTTGTGGCTCGATGGTAGGTGTGATGACAGGTGTATTCATAACATTTGTGGTCTCTGCGCTTTCGTTCTGGGCGTGAAAGTGTCGATTGTAACTAGGACAAGGGTAGGAAGCAAATAAAAAGGTGCCCAGTCTTAGAACCGAGACTAGCTGGAATAGAGCTGATTGATGTATCCATTTCGTACAACCCCTTAGATCCTCATTCACTTCTACCTCACGAGCGTTACGATCCAGCGCCACCACATGATAGCTTTGACCATAAGCATACATAATATCAAACGTTGCCAGTTGAGTCATGATCTGCCTATCCCTTTCAAACAAGGCCGTTCTAAAATTATCGTGCGTTTTCGTTGACACAGGTTCCATCCAGAGCTCGGTTGTAATGCGCTTCTTATTGACATCCTTCCAAATAAAGTACTGCATGGCGCAGACGACCTGATTACTCTCGACTTCTTTATAAAAATGACAAAACATTTTGTTTGAGGAGATCAAGCGCCAGTCCTCCAACCTGGACTGTGAGATGTGTTCAAAAGATAAGTTTAGAATCGATGTAAATATGCGATGCGAAAGTTTATCAGTGTGTACGTCCTGTATATCCCAATGCCATGTAGATTGGTGAAGGTAGTTGCGCACAATGTATTCGCCGGTTAAAACCATGGAAGGATTCATGTGCCATGATTTGGTCTGCACACGCTCCGTTTCGCTGCTCATGTAGTGTGTAGCGTCACGTATAAGGAGATTGGAGAGGGGTCGACGGGTGATGGTGACACATTCGCTCGACTCTTCCTGGTTTTCGATACCGAGGCCATTCAACGCAGGCGCTCGTACTTCAAGTGCTGATAATGATGTCTCACTTGCGCCCTGCACACACAGGGCATCCTGTAACTCCTTTACAAGATGCTGCCGATCTTTGCTATTGATATTAAAGAACGACATTCTTAGGCATAGCAAGTGCTCTGTATCTTTTATCACCCTAACTTCGCAAAATTGAGGTTGTGCTGTTGGATCCATTTGAAATAATTTGACGTGGACCTGATGATCATCACTAGTGAAATGTGACCAATAATCTAACTTTGCATAGATTTGGTTGAGTGCTAGTTGAACTTGGTCATATTCCTCACCAATATAAGAGCCATCCATCCTGAAATCCTTTGCGTTGTACGAATTCATTGCCGAAGGCTCGATGATAAGATTGAATTGATATTCATCATACCAGCATACATTGAAACTTCTAGAATCGGATCGCTCCAATTTAGACCAGAATGAGCTGAATTTTTGAATTGGATTGAAGGATGGGTTAATCTTTTCAACCTGCTGATTAAACTGAACGAGTTGTTTCAACATTGAATCCGTCTCGACCAATTTCTCCAAGAGTCGTCGCAGTTTACCGACTTTGAGAAAACCTGGTGCGCCAGGTAGTTCGTTTGAATTCTTTGAGCCTTGAACAACCATGATTTGGTTTCGTCGTTGAAAGTCATCCCAATCATGCAGCATCTGCAAAAAGGAAGGAATGGATCGAATCACAATTTCAGCAGTGGATACTTGAAGATGACCGAAAAGATTTTCCTTTTGATTGCCATCGGTGTTTACAATTGATTTTTGAAGATTGGTCGTCCATGCCGATTTAATACGGTATTCTAAGGTGATATCTGGCTGCCAGTGTAGTAGAAACGTGACAGTGACTCTCTCCTTCTTTTGGAACGGCACAGAATCGTCCATTGCCGCTTTTTTGGAATGCTTTGTTTCCTCAAAATTGAATGCATGTAACACAAATCCCTGTCGTAATCTCGCACGCATAAAATGATGGCACTCGGCTGGCAAGGTATATTCTCTAAAGCGCAGTAGCTTTAGCTCTTCGCGAATGGGTCGTGAAAGTGGATCCCAAGGAAAGAGCATTCTCTCTTGGCTATCACCATCGTTTTTTGTGTTTGCAAGCCGAGATTCGGGTTTATTTGGCTCAAGAGATATCTCCTTTATTAAAAAGCGAGTATGGTAAATATTGGGTGGCGATGATGGAGATATGTCGTCGTCGTATATTCGAGGACAGTGCTGTGCATACATGAAGTGACCCTGCGTCACGGAAGCGAGAAATTCAATGATCTCAATGTCAGGAACAAAGCCAAAATTAAAGCCAGGTATAAAGCCATGCTCGTTGCCCATGTGGATCACATTGCATGTAATGTTGTCACTTGTCAGTTGACGTATCACTGACTCATCCTGGATATTTGATTTGACTACACCGTCCGTGAGAAGCATCAGCGAAGGCTGGGCATCCTTTGGTAATAAGCTAAGCGAAAAAAGACCTGCTCTCAAGATGTAAGATAGACTACTACCCGTTTTACCCACGCCCCATACGTCCTTTGCTTCCTTTGTTCGCGCACGCTCGACAACTGGTTTTTTGATGGGCGGTTTTGCTGTAATTGATTTTTTCCTGCTATGTTTGGAACTTCTACGAGTTGATGTATAGTTGGTACTGCTTTCCTCGACAGACTGTGCATGATCACCCCGCACATCAAGCTCATAACCCATTTTTGAACGCTTCATTGTTAAATTTTTTCTAAAAGCGCCCAAGTCCTTTTGAAATGTATCGACGGCGTCCTTCAATGTCCTCAATATGCTGGTTATATTGCTTGCTGATACTTGGACATTCTGTACCAGCACCCGCATTGTTGGGTATTCTGCTAGGATGGGTATAACATTCATATTTGATCCGAATTGAGAGCATTCGGCAATGACTGTGATTCGGATCATGTGCTCAATCTATCGCCACAAAGAGTCAATACAACACAGTGGTAACTAGCATATGAAATCGCACTTACAACAATTGGAGGTGATGTTTCTGTTGTATTTAATGAAAATGGCTTTACGAGTCCAGTCAAGATGTTCTCCAATCTATCCAGAGCAATTATTTGATTGGTATTAAAACTCTATTTGGTGGCCACCCAATAATAGGTTGATAAACTTACATTTGATATGCATTACCAATCATCACTTTCCCGGACTCGACTTCGATGGTAGCCAGACTCGAGCTCATATCAATCATAAACACCATGGCCTGTTCCTTTGATATATTAAAGATGCGGGTGCGAGGCGTGATCATGTACATTTTACTAGGCTCTGCCAACATTTGCTGGGAAATGGTGGTTGGTGTGCCTTCTATGGTCGGAGATACTGCCGATGAATAACTCTCGGTGCTATTGGTCATCCTATTGTCTTTTCTTTTTCTTTCCCAAACAAGCTTAGACTGACTACTAAGGAACAGCACTTGATATTCCTATTCCATGTGTGTGAGTCTGTATTATTACATGACTATATATAGAAAACCTTACATTATAATCACGTAATGTCAGGGGAGAAAAAGCGTGTTCTAGCAACCACATGGTGGGTTCATGTCGAGTGTTGAAACTATTCCCATTGCGTAAAAGAATGGCAGTGCGAGCTTCTGCGATCTAAATGAACCAATAAATAAGCATTGTTTAAATAATAACCAACAGACAAAGTGAGTAAAAACCTTTATTTCATCTTGCTTGGGCTCAGCAGAGGCATTGCTTGACCTGTTCTTAGCCATTTAGGTATAACGAATATAAAATAGTATATGTTTAAAAACTTGAATTTTTATTACTTTTCCATATCCTCTTTCTCGTAAAAAAGGTTATAAAATAAATAAACTACTGAGAAAAAAGGCTTGATTTCTCTCGCCCTGATTTTTTTTTTTTAAAAATAAAAATAAAAATAAAGTGTGTGGGTGCGGGTGTGGTTGTGGTTGTGCAACGTTCAGAAAAAATATATATTGAGAGAAAGATATATATTCTTATTGTCATTATTATTTGAAATATCGTTATTTTACAGAAATATACAATTAGTTTTCGTGCTTGGTAGCAGGTTGATAGTGGTAATCGTGATAGATGGATTCGGTAGGCTGTATTACATTTTTATCTTTGAAAATACCTTCAAGTGCATCGATCCATGCCTTCCTCTTGGTCATTGCATGCACAGCATGTTCAGATAGCGCCGATTTAGAGGCCTGTGTCTTCTTCTTCTTGGATTTTTGAGTCCTCTATTATCCATTCACAAGGTGTGTGTATTCAGTAATAGTAAATATCCCAATTCATTCAGTCACTTACAAATCGCTTCAAGTAACACTGTTCAACTTGCACATCCAGATTATCCAATACCTGTTTATATTGATCGTACTGAAGCTGCTGATCCACCACATCCAACAATCGCTTTTTACGCTGCTCGTTTATCTGGTGCTGCTCCTTCAACTCTCTAGCTGCAATCCTTAGCTCTGCACAAATCTCATCATCTTCTCTTGTATTTAAATCAATCTGGTGCCACACATGTTTTTAGTCTCTTCAAATAAAATCAACATCAACTCTGTTACTTACATCATTTTCACCAAATAACCCAGCATATCGCAATTCTCGTTTCAGTCTTTCTTCGAATTGAATGACATCTTCAATCGAATAAGCAGACAACTCGTCAACCTTGCTATCGTTGCCATCATTGAACGGTATGCTTAAATCATCATCATCGTCATTTGCAATTGCAACCTTGGTCTCGTCCTGAATCAAACTACTTAGCAGCCGCTCAGTAAGACTACCATGGCTAAACTCTTCGTCATTGTATCGTAAATGATCGTGCGATCCTTGTCTTGAGCTGGACACCGATGTCGCTGGTGAGTGAGATCGGCTCATAGCAGGTAAAGGTTCATCTTCCGACCAAACATCGGAATAGAATCTGCCTAAAGGAGGTATTGAGTAGTATTTTTCATCCTCTGTCTAAATATGGCAATCAATTTAGTTGACAACATTTTATTTTTACAAGATTACAAACAAGTTGTCACCTTTTCTAATAAAAATTCTCGATCCTGCTCTTCCAAGGCTCTAAAATAAGGTTCAATGACGGACCAAAACGTCTGAATTGGTATTTGATCCTTTGCTTTGACTCGTACAAAATCAATGTCATTGTTGATCTTTTTATTGTTGTTGCCGTTCTGTTGTTTACTACTATGTCTCTTGGTATCTTCTGCTTTTTTCTTTTTGGGGTGTGTGTCGTATTTCTTTACTTTGTCTATCGCAATGGATATTAATAAAAAAAGGGGGAGATGGACATTAGAAAAACTAAATAAATAAATCTACCATCAGCATCATCTCTTCGTCTCTTTCTTCTTAAAGCTTCGAGTGCTCTATTTAAAAAAGAAGCAATGAGTAAATCAAGCTCAAGTAAAGGCCAAGGTGTTTGACTTTACAATTGTCGATCGTTTTGTGGTTTTGATGGTGTTGAATGTAAAAGGTCAGAAGATTCGTCTAGATGACAACAGAGTAAGCTTTAATGTAATAAAAGTGGTAGATACTACCTTCTCTTTTAATTGGAATGTTTGTCTTTCCCGATGATTTCCTTGCATCTTGAGCTTTTAAAAAGGGCAATGCTTAATTATTCAAGTGGAAAAGAGGGAGGATGAACGACCAACTTACGTATGTCTCTAATCTTGACAAGCTTTTTAATATGAAACATGTCACGTTGAAGGTATTTTAGTCGCTTTTCAGAGTTTGGTAATATACTCTCCAGATCTGTCTTCATAGCTAATAGATCATGTGAGTCAGGAATGGAGCCTAGAGATGAAGCGACGCTAGTGGAGTTTTTATATTGTCTATAATGGAGTGCAGTTGCAGCTGATACAGTCACCGGTTGTGTATACCGACGCGTTAGTTCTGTATTCATAGTTGCATTCAATAATGTCTATATTATTTATTAAAAAGAAGAAAGGAAAAAGAAAGTGTTTATTTTATTATTATGGCTTTTGGATGTTTATATAAAGAAATTAACCAAATTTATTCAGACGGAGTTGCTTCTCTTTTTGGTCATACTTTAAATTTATGGAACAAGTCAATAGCAGTGGTAATATCTACATTGCCACCACTAAAGATGATACCAATACGTCGAATGTCTTGCTCCATAGCAACGGACTGGAACTGCTTATTGAATAGGGCAACAGCTAATGCTACAGCTGCACTTGGTTCGATGCAAAGTTTTATGCGTTCCCATACTAATTTCATTGTGCTGACGATCTCTTGCTCCGACACTGTAAATATACCGTCAACGTTTTCAAGGTGAGAGAGAGCCACCTCTCCGAGGTTCGTTAAAAGCCCATCTGCAACAGATACAATGCCATTCTCGGCGTTATTAACTCGACGCTTTTCTTGGAAGCTTCGATAACAGTCATTCATAAGCTCGGGTTCTGCTCCAAACACTTTGATTGCAGGATTTAACCCTCTTGCTGCCACGGTGCAGCCAGTCAAAAGACCCCCTCCGCCAACAGGTATAATCAGGGCATCTAGCTCTTTCACTTGCGATAATAACTCTAGTGCAATTGTACCTTGGCCAGCCATCACATTCACATTATCAAATGGATGGATAAATGAAGCACCTGTCTCTTCCTTTATTTTCTGTGCCTTTTTTTTATGTGGTAATAGAGCATGTAAGGTTAATATATATATAATCAATATATATACTTGTGTTATAAGCTTACCATACGCTCTCTTGCTTCAAACGGTGGTTCACATTCAATAAGAGTAGCTCCGTAGCCTCGGACAGCGTCCTTTTTAACTTGAGGTGTGGTTTCAGGAACAATGATATAGGCCGGAATGCCACGCTTCTGGGCTGCAAGAGCACAACTTCCAGCATGGTTACCAGCGCTACGAGTAACGTAAAGGAAATAAGGTTAATGACACAGTTTTGAATACAAAGCCTATTTATGCTGTACCTGTGAGCCACAATACCCTTTTCCGCCTCCTCTTCAGTTAATAAGGCCACGGCATTTGCAGCACCTCTAAATTTGAAGGCTGAAACCCAAAAAAAGAATTAACAAATGCACATTACATAATCACCCCCCGCATTTAGAAAGTAAGTTTACATCCTGTCTTTTGGAACAATTCACATTTAAAGAATAGCTCTAATGGTGACAATTGACTTGCCATTGCATCAAGTGTAGATGACGTGAGCACAGGTGTTTTAGTCACGTCTATTCTTTCCGACGCTTCAATGATCTTTTCCAAACTAGTCATCGCACACACAAAGTAGAAAAAGTAAAGATAAAAAAAACGAAAGGAAATGTTTTTACTTGTTCATCTCTTTATATAATCTCATATCTATCAATTATCAACTCCGGCTCTACGCAGGTGGGAGGAAACTTGCAAAAAGAACAATACCAACGAAGCCATAGAGTACAAAATAAGAAAGTAGGACAGTTGCCGTCCAACTCGTCTTTGATTTGTCCCCAAAGCCCGTCAACCAAACATGACCCACGTACCAGTAAAGAGGCGGTAAAGACGTGAAAAAGCGAATAATAACCTGAATATGCATGCTCGTCACAACGTAAGCCAGCATGAATATCCAAAGATACATGAAGACCGCCAAACGGCTGCTCCAGTACGAGCTTTGGTCGGAGTTGCTCATCTGCAGTGACCAGAAAGCCTTGGAATGGGGCTGGCTATAAGTGTAGATACCGGCCACAGATAACAGAATCATGGGTGCCGCCAACACAAAGTTGGGTATTTGCTTGATCTCGTAATAGGCGAAAAACCCCACATCCCAATACTCTTTTTGGACAAAGCTGTACAAAAGAGGAATCGACTGCTTACACCAAGGTCGATCAAGTGGACAGAATTGAAGGTAGCAATAATACTGGAATAAACCTAGACCCATGAATGTAACCATCGAATACACGATGGATCTGGCCAATCCGGTGATGACGGTTTCAGCTCGTCCGCGTTTCACGAGAGGCACCCACACAAGTTGATAGAAAAAGAAGCCGGAATAGACAACTGCATTGGATCTCACACCCGAGTTAACACCCCACACCAAGGCAGCCAAGAGGTAATGCTCCTCGACAACGTAACGCATGCCCGTAAAGCTTAGATATGCAAACAACGATTCTGTATAGAATGCTGACATAAATAGACTTGGTGGTGATAAGCAAAAGGCAAGCGAGGATACGGCTGCCAACTTTTGATTTGTAGGTAGCAATGCCAAAGTCAACCTTGACTTTGTCCAATTAGCATTGATATATTCTTGCAAAATGACGTAAAATAGCCTTACTTGTAGAGCGCTCCCGCTGCTAATATAAACGAGACGTTGGAAAGAAGCACACCTGCTAGCAATAGTGTATGCTGTGCTCCTAGTATAGACTGGAATGGCGCGAGAACTACATGATCAAGGAACACTGCATTAGCTTTTTTCAAGTTGATCTTTTTTGTGCATGTCTAATATACTTTGCTTGTCTTTGCCATTGCTCTTGCCATTAAAGGCATGACTGGGAAAAATGCTGTTTCTTGTTCATAAATATAGCCATGCTCTGCAATGTGTAAGAAATAAAGAGCATCCCATCGTAAAAAAGCGCAGAGAAGGCCCGAGCCCACTTGAATTTCGGCAGATGAGTCGTAGCTTCCAGTGAAATGGTAAGAAATGAGAGCAAATAATATGGTCAATATGCGCGAGCCAGCAGCAAGCCCATATATTTGTTTTATGTTGCGTATCATACGCAGCAAAATGTGGGTTAGTTGAATAAGAAGCGTGAAAAAAAGTGATATTGGTAAATTCAGAAAATCAATCGGCCAATGAAAATCAAATCTTTTTTGAGAACTGGTGCCTGCAAAGTAAAAAACCTATCCCATCACTTTAAATAGAGCCGCTCCACAGAAGTACAAATCAAATATATGTCTATCACCGTCGTGATCGATCATTATCAATCTTATCACGATATACATATTCATCAGACCTGTGTATTACTTTCAAATCATTATATTCACTTTTTTTTTTTTTAAAAGAAAAGACCTCCCTTTAACTTATATATTTATGTAAAGCAACATACATGGTGTTGCAAATTTTATTTTACAGTTAATAATAGCAGAGGATATCATTTAAGCTTGACTGTTTCACACATCTTGTGGATATTTCATTCTAGAGGAGTACAGCATATATCGCCTTTTTGACAGCCTGTATCCCAATTTTTTTGAGAAAAACCTGGAGGACAGACAACAGTGGTACAAATACCCAATGTATAGGACTGGCAATCGATACCAGCTCTTTTTTTAGCGTAGACAGTAGAGAAAAGAACAGCAGAGAGTATGTAAAGGAGCTTCATTAGGATGACAAGACAATTTGATTTTTTTTTAATTGTTGAATGCAAATTGAAAGTATTTATATATGTTTTCAAGAGATTAAAACTGACGATGCAGAAAAAAAAACAGACCATCCTTAAAAAGATGAATGGCCACGTTTGTATCGCATATTTCCCCCCCCTCCTCTTTCTCTCTCATTTTCAGATTTGCACTTTACATTCAACCTTAGAAATTTTAGGGCAGCCAGTTCATATCAAACTGACGTAAATCCAAACTCCTTTTACCGCCCTCTTTCTCATTTGGCTGTCATATAAAGTGGCCAAGTGCTTCCAACACTGAGCAAGTTAGTAAAGACAGGTTATATGCATCACCTTGTAATAAAGGGCTCACCCACAATATTGAGCTGTATAACACGAGATCATGAGACTGTTGAGCTTAATTATGAGAAAAATGAAGTGTACCCATTAATAAAATGTCATTTTAGGACTTCTTTAATTATGCATGATGCATTTTAATAGTAGTAATTAACTTTAATAAAGTTCAATGCACGTCGGCTTATTGAATTTTATTCCACTTGTACAAATAATGAGACGAGTACTCTTTTGATAAATGGATATAACAATAAAACAACACCAAGTAGAACAATCAAACCAGCGTTCTCCTTATAATGACATCTTGTGTACGGTTACCTCTTTTGTATATAGCGATAGCATATTATCTAAGAAGTGTTCATGTTCTACCAATGAAAATGATCTAGTGTTATATTCAAATAATATTTTAAATTGGGAGCGTTCCAATTTACCGTTATATCATGTAGTAAAAACAATTACGTTAAAAGTACATAGCGAGTGATAAAGACACAGTTATTTTGGAGGGATGTAAATGAACTGCATTGTTCAAAATAGTAACTTGCTCAACTTAAATTCAACCAATCATGTTCCACCGCCATTTAAAATTGCATCAATGGTCTTCAGATACAAAGACACCTTGGACGCTCATAGCTTAACAACAACAACTATCTACACAGTTTAAAAAGAAAAATACTTATAAAATACACCAAAAAATAGTATAAAACAATTTATTTGAAAAAAAAAAATCCAGGTCATGATTGACTTCTTGAGGTCTGTCAAGGAATCTTGTTTTCTGGCACTCTTGTAAATCGTGATCAGGATGATGACCATTTTTCTTTATTAAAATAAATTCGCTTATTTGATTCTTTGACAAATTTTAATA
The DNA here is from genome assembly GCA_024140195.1 of Backusella luteola. Lineage (NCBI taxonomy): Eukaryota > Fungi > Mucoromycota > Mucoromycetes > Mucorales > Backusellaceae > Backusella > Backusella luteola. The sequence continues at coordinate 259 of VCJC01003348.1, read as the reverse complement.
GTTTTTTTAGCTGTGAAAGGTGTGTCTATTTTGTACTGTTGTTGTGCTATACGCCTTCAAAGTGCCTCATTATTATGAAAGCCATTGATCATGCTATTTCGAAATATGATTGGTCGCACGGAAATATAAAGCCCCTTGAAATATTATGCTGTACTTTACAGCATGGCAAAATGAAGGAATCAAGGTACATTACACTTTTTTGACAACATCATTATAAAACGTAAAACGTATTTTTTATTTTATTAAGACAATATTTTTA
>VCJC01003346.1:0-11679 GCA_024140195.1 Backusella luteola | reverse complement strand
ATTTGAAAATCTTTTCTCATTAATTTGAAATTTGTTCTCATTTTCTTGAAAAAGACAATACATCTCCCATGAGCGACACATGATGCTCAGGCCATTTCTACGAAACTGCTACTTATAATACTAATCAATATTTTTTATATAAAATTATAAACCCCTTTATTAAGTATTCAGTATTTTAGCTTCGATGATAAGGTGTCATGTCCATTTATAACCAATATGAACATGGAAATGCATGGATAAAACCAATGTGAGAACCTTTTGCACTGCAAAAAAATATTTTTTAATTTATGATTATTATTATTTATTTATTTACACTAAGCTATTAAAATGATGGGATTGATATGGTTCCAAACGACAAAATGAAAATTCAGTACAAAAATGTTATAGAACACTTTGGTGAGAAATACTCAGTATACGCATGTACAATGCGATTTCATTGTTCCACGAGCTCTTAATTTGGCATATTCTCCTCGTTTTAAATTTATTTTTATGGTGTTAAGTTGAAAAGCCAAGCAGATAAGAACTAAAGTTATTGTTTTATCGGTTCCATTAAATGAATAAATGTAAATCATTATCGGCATTTGTATTTACAGAGTGTTATATACGTTATATAACCCCATTTCACTCGTTGTTGTAAATAAACGTGGCAAGGATAGACAAGTCAGAAATTAGAGATGTGGAAGTTTTTCCACTTATTGTAATATTGTGTTACTTAATCCGGAAATACTGTATTCAAACATCGATGCTTTAGTGGTGTTGACGTGATCAGGAACACATGGTGGGTATTTTGTCACAATGATGATCGCTTGTACACGTCAATACACCCTCTTTTTCAAGCTATTAAGTGACGAATCAAGATTAACCGTTCTCCGTTATGGAATATTTTCTCATCCTATTCTTGTCCTTTCTCCCCCTCTGGTCGGGCTTGGTAATAAATAAAGAGTTAATCACGCCTGGGAAGCTAAAAAATTACTTTTTATCATTTGGTTCAAGTATAAATTGCTCGTATTTTTCTTTCTTTTGCAAAACATTAAGATTTGTCGTACATTATCTGCTATAAAACAGTGATACATTAGCAATTAGCACTGTTGACGAATACTTTTTTTTCTTAATATAGTATCATTTTATTTTTACATTTCATTGTTTTATCCCTTTCTTTTCTTTTCTTTCCATTTCATTTCAATTTTCCTTTCCCCTATTATTATTATAGGTCTATTTCACGCATGTATCAACCAAAGCCTGACCTTATATATATCGACGCTGATAACCAGAACAATGATAGCAATAGCCTAGTTTCGCCACTTTCACCTATCACACCACCATCCAGAAGTGATTCAACGTCACCGGTTCCACCTCTCCGACTTCAAGCCTCTACCAGCGCAGTAACAAAATCAAAGAGTAATTTTGATTATGAAAAAACAGTAATAGAAGATCCTGCACACACACCTACTTATGATCTCTCATATTATTTTCATGTAAAGCCGTCCTCTGATGATATTCAAAACAATATCTACAGAGAACGCTCCTCTTCTATAGGAAGCTCCGTTTCTTCGGCACATATTGTACCAGCAATTCCTTCACATCGCCATAAAGCGGAACAGTATAAGCAAAAGGCAGAAAAGAGCCATCAAAAGGCTCATCAGTTTTTTGGAGAGCAAGTTCAATTAGAAATATCGGCAAGAGAAATAAAAAAGGAAGGATTGAAAGCTTTGCTCTATTCAAAAGTGCCACTAGGCTATTTTTTATATCATTTATTACAAGAGTACAGTAGTGAAAATTTGGTAAGTCTTTTTTTTTATTAGGCTTAATCGCACAAATTTAAACCTCCTATTTTATTTTATTTTTTGAAGTTTTTTTTTTTGGCAGTTGATAAATACGAAAATTATCTATTTCAAAGTGAAGGAGAGCAAGAAGAGGCAGCTGAGAAAATTTCAAGAACATATCTCACTAGAAACGCAGAGCTTGAAATTAATCTGGAAGATAAGATCACACGAGCCGTCAAACAAGCATTAAAGAGACAAAAGGCAACATGTGCCTCGACTGGGAATGAATTTGACGCAGCAAAAAGACACGTTTTTTCACTTCTAAGCGTGAGCTACCATAGATTTCGTACAAGTGCAGTTTGGGATATTATGGAATCAAAATGTGGTATGCTTTTGATCATGTCTTATTTTTTAATTTTTTATTGCTTGTTATTAACTTTTTTTTTAAAAAAATAGCCAATTTAAATATATATAATAGAGATCGATCTCAGGGTTTAATTGTTAATTTATTACTGTCTCATTTTAAAAAAAGGCCAGCTTTGACTTCAAATTCACAGCAAAACAATGCACCCCGTGATGCCATAGAATCTATGGTTAATACCTTCTGTCAGAACCTTTTACCGTATGGGCTTCGATATAGAGAAATGCAACAATGGGAACCGATTATGAAAAGATCAGACTCTGTTGGTGGGAAATCTAGACCAAGAAGTAAAAGTACGGGAAATGAAAAGAAACCAAATAATGGGTTTGTTAGTAAATTTGATATATTTGGGAAAAAGCTTGCACGCAAATAATCAATTATTTCTATATAATTTGTACAGTACATATATTATATAAATTATTGCTTTCAAACGTTTTTTTTTTTTACTCGATCTTGTATTTTCTTTTGATAGAATAATAAAAAAGCCAAATTATTATCCGACGAACTGGGTTCAAAACCCAGATGTAATGACAGAAAAAGGTTTAAATAATTACGTGTTTATTGTTAATATGGTTGTAAATTTTTTAAAAAAGGGTATTTTTTATAAAAAAAAAAAGTATCTAAAAACCAGAAACGAATACAAGCTCTTGGTAACATTTACCAGGACACTCAATGGTTTCATCTCCAATGGTGATTTTAGCTGTGGCGTCGTCAAGCCACTGGTAAATATAGGGTTTAACAACAAAGGTTTGAACAAGTTTCTTGAGAAACCAAGGGATTTCAGCAAGGATATCGACTTTATCGATAAGGTTTTCGACAGGGACCACCATAACAATAGACACATCTCTTTCTTCATCTGAATTATTTTCAACAATTGTCTTTCCTTTCCAACTAAGCTTTACTCTTTGTGGAATATCGTATTCTGTTTCTGAGTCCTTCATTATATCAAGAAGTTCTACTGAATTTTCTACGGATACGCATATCAACTTGTCATTAAGAACAAGTGAACCTTGGTTTACTTCTACACTTCCATATTGCTTTGTTGTTGTGAATTGCATCATAGAAAGAGCGGCATTATCTGCTTGGAAGTCAATGAAATTCCAATTAGAAGCAATAAGCTGAGGTTGCATTCCCTGAATAGCATGAATAAACATCCCATAAGCATCAATATCATAGAATTCTTTGTCAACAATCATCGTTCCTTTTGCAGTACAACGAGGCCAGAATTTATGAGAGACAATACCCGCAGCAGAGCTCTTGTCTTGACCACCAAGATAAGTTTTTCCTTCACCAACCTTAAAACCACGATCAATACGTATATAATCCAAATCAACAATAAGATCAGGGTGAGTAATAGATATCTTGAATCTAGAGAGAGTAGGATCCAATGTAATATTAAAAAACTCCGTGCGAACCGAGCGACGATCTTCCGATAGTTTGAGGATTGGTTGATGTTTTTGAACTTGTTATTCTTAGAACTAGGGTCATAGAAACGGCAAGTAAAAGACACCGTTGGTTTGAATATGCTACACAAATTACATTAAAAAAGTTCCAGAACTTTTATATAACAAAAATATTTCTTTACTTACCCAATGGCTGAATAGATCAACTGAACAAATACAAAACCACCTGTCTTAGTAGTCATATAGAAAATCTGGTTTTCAGTTGCAAAACCTGATGCTAGAGTCCATTCAAGATCATGCTTATCAAGTTCGTTGAAATATTTTCCATTCTCTACTGTTTGGCCGGGAGTCTTGACTCCTTCGACGGTAGTGAGACCTGCAACATTGGTCACAGTGCTAGCAATTTGAGAAACTAAAAGGTATTGTTAGTATATTGGTGTAACCAATAGACGATTTATATGAAACTCACACCAAGATGCCATTGTTAATTAGAGCTATTATTAACTATTAATATTAATGTATAAATTGTAGACAAAAAAAGTATTAGAGAAGAAGTATAGAAATAAGTAAGTAATAGAAAAAAAATGTACTGATTTTTTCATCTCAAATAGTTCCAGGAAAGTGAAACTTGAATATCATCTGAAGTCAAACAATATGAGTTTCTATTGGCTATCGGTATAATTTCTTGTTCCTGTTTTCTTTCTTTGAGTGTTTTTAGGTTCGTTCTTTGGAATTGTTTAAAACATCAAGGAAAAAAGATTAGAAATCAAAAAATCTATGAGAAGTAGTTCATGTGAAATAACATGTCTATTATATAGAGAGTCGGAAAAGACAGGGGTAAGGTCATGTGGCCTCTGGTTTGATCACTAAAATATGATTCAAAATAAAATAAAAAACAGGGCAATCATGGATTTCTGGATTTTGGAACAAATGGTACTAAAACGACCAATGGTACTAAATGTATCTGATCTACTTTGTCCAGCAACACGCTATCGTCATTGGAGGATTCAGTGTCTTTAATTTGCATCATACAGTCGAAATTTGCCTCGACTAGCGCAAGTATTTTTTTACTGATTATTCCAGTCAAAACCTTTTTTTCTATTGTGCACACTGGTGTAATATCACGAACGCTCAGCTCAATCGATGAAGTTAGCATCATACCTTAAATATATATTATAGGAAAACCCCGGTTGTAAAACCCCAATTCACGTTTCTTGATCTCGCTGAGAAGCTTTTTGACAGAGAAACGTATACAAAGCCTTAAATTAGGAAATTATTAAAAAAAGAATACGAGGAATTAGGTGAGAACAAGTCTCAATAGTAAAAGTACAGTGGCGATTAACTATTTTAGTATAAATTGCTTCTTTGTATCTACCCCACCTTGATAAATCACATCAGTAAATAGCCATTAATTTGATCCTCTTGGTCGTTGCATACTGGCTGTTTTAATGCAATAAGTGACACACAAGTTCCCAAATTCGTGCTGTATAACTTGAATCCATCCTTTTTTTTACTACATTTTTGTATTTTGTGTGGTTATGAATATATGGGAAGAGTATCACTATTCCTGTCAAGTAGCCACTGTCCTCCCCTTCTCTAATCCCTTCTTTCTTTCTTTTTTTTTAAAAAAACCCCCTTATTATCAAATATAAATCTCTTACGATAAAAAGATTGAAACTTTGGAGGCATTAGGTGTACTATTGTTCCTTTCTGTCTCTATTCTTTCTTCCAATGTTTAGCTATGCTCCAATAAACAATGGTAGCATAAAAATGAATGAAAAGAAAAGTGTGTATCACCACGCTAATGAAATTAACACATATTAATGATTTAATAAATTATTATACCATAAAGTCTTAAAATCAAAAGTACATACTTTACTACTACCTCGTTTAGTTATTATATTCCATAGTAATATAACTCTTTTGAAGTATAATAGAATAGAGATGATGTTTTGCTTTCAATTCGTTCAACACTGAATTTTTGGTTTTTTGAAGTTTCTTTGGAAAAGAAACAAACCAAAAAAGGCACAGTGTGAAAAAAAATAATCCACAAAAAAAAAGTATACACGTAATGCTCCAATTGATGTTTTTTTTTGTATACAGGTAAACCTGGAATTCTTGATGTTACACAGAACAAATCAGATGAAGGCTTTCATTGACCACTTAAAATGCTCACTTGAATCTTGTAACCACACTCTCACAGTCCACATGTAAAATGAAGGTGCCGAAATCCCAAGCTAATTTATATTACTGAAACTAAAATAAGAAGCTCTCGAGTTTAATAACATATTGGAAGTACGTTATTTCGACCATTAAATTTTCGACTGGAACTTAATCGTGGACAAGTCAAGTTATATACTCAAAGCAGTTTTAAATATTTTTGATTTTTGGTGAATGTTTATATCTTAAATTAAGTTTTGAAGTTTAAGAGTATAGTCTGTGTAACACCATGTCTGATGTGATTGCTTCTAAAATTACCATAATTGATTTCTCCATTTCTCCACATAAGAAGGATGATCAAGAAGGATGCTCGAGAAAGATACTCGAGAAGGATGCAGATATGACAGAATGGTTTAATTTTGTAAAAATCAAAACAATTCCCTGAGTATTATCGATTACGAACATCTACATCGTGCGAAATTGATTGGCTTTACTACAAGTATAAATACACCTTTGCTTGTTCATTTCCTTCTTTTTTGCGTACTAGTTCCTTTAATAAAATCATAAAATAAATGAGTGAATCGATTGAGGACAAAGATATACAAGTAGTCAAATATGGAAAAGGATCTAACTCTTCAGCTGAAGAAGAAGTTCATTCACTTGGATTCGTAAAATCTGATGCAGAAAAGCGATATGTTCGAAAATTAAATATGAGGATGCTACCTCTGGCAGGTTTAGTGATCTTCTTACAGGTATGTATTGACTTTAAAGTCAATTGAGCTGGGATAATATATAGTGTATATTTATTCATTTATTTTGCATTTAGTTTGTGGATAAAGCAGCACTTAGCGTAGCAGCTATTCTCGGCATTATGAAAGACACTGGCATGACATACTCTCAATATAGCTGGTTAGGTTCCCTTTTTTATCTAGGATTTCTTGCCTATCAGCTTCCCAATAACTACCTCCTTCAAAAGATACCAGTCGCTAAATATTTGGGAGTGATGTTAATATGTTGGGGCGCTGTAACGTTAGGAACTGGGTTCTGTAATAATTTTGCTCAACTTGCAGTCTTGCGTGTACTTCTTGGTCTATTCGAGTCGGTCACATACCCTTCATTGATTCTTATATTAAACACAATGTATCGACGTAGCGAACAATCAGCTTGCTTTGGTTTCCTTTGGTTTTGTAACGGCTTCGCGAGTATTATCGGATCTGCTGCTGGTTATGGTATTGCCCAAATGAAACCAGTTGGGGGACTTGTTGCTTGGAGAATGTAAGTATTGCTATACTTCCTATATTCCAAGTTTGTTTAACAAGTAATCGTAGGAGCTACGTTATATGGGGCATAATTACAGTCGTCGCCGGATTTCTTGTTTTTTTCCTGATGATTGACAGTCCTGAATCAAAATGGTTGAGTTTAACCGAAGAAGAGAAAGAAATAGTGAAGGAGCGCATCCGTGATAATGCTGTTGTTTTTACGAACAAGGTCAGCCATCATCAATACTGGGAAGCTGTTAAAGAACCCCGTTTATGGTTTATTTTTGTCATGGCTATGATTAATAATTTCCAAAATGGCGGTCTGATTTTATTTGCCAATGTCCTGGTTAAGAGTTTAGGCTTTGATACATATCAAACAATCCTCCTTCAAATCCCCAGTGGTGCTATATCCTCGATGTTTGTCTTGGGAGCTGTTTATCTTCATCGAAAGACTGGTCAGCTTGCTTATAGTGGTATTATTTTGTCTGCCATTTCAATGATTGGATGCCTTTTATTGGCCGTGCTTCCTCAAACAGGAGTTAAACTTCTTGGTTATTATTTATCTTGGCCTTGTACTGGTGCTTACACGTTGATCGTTGCCCTTATTGCCAGTACTGTCTCTGGTTATTCAAAGAAAATATTTTACAACAGTGTTCTCATGATTGCATACACACTTGGTAACTTTATAGGTCCTTTGATGATTGTTGACCATGAAGCACCTGCTTATAAGAGTGCTATGTGGGGTTACTTTGCTTCCAATGTACTTGTAATTATTTGCTTCTTCATCCTCAGAATGTGGTTGGTAAAATTGAACAAACAGAAGGCACCAGGTCGTACTAGTACTCCCACAGATGTTAACCTTAATTTAACTGATCGTGAAGACCCCAACTATGTCTACCATTTATAATTATGCACCAGTTTTATTCCATTATCAATAATCAATACCTTTATCATCTAGCATTAGCCCAATTTTTTATTAATAAAAAATACTATCTTTATAATTTATAATAATAAACAGCGATGAGCGTATTTGATTGCTTGGCTTTTTTGTGGGGAAAGTGTAACTTTCTTTGAGTGAACCCTTAAATCTCTTGATTCTCCCACACATAGAAAAATTTTAGACTAAAAAAATTACACTTTTATTGACTTCGAACAATGTAAGAACAGTTTTGAAATCCAACATACATTTACCGCTGTTCCCATATTTTTATTTGTAGAATAAAAAATATACACTTATCATGATTAGTATTTAAATTTTATGTAAATAAGGCGTCATTTTCGCATATAATTAAAAAAGGCTGATGATAAGTATTTACGTGTAACTTTCCTTATTTTGACTATTCCTTCTAAAATCACTACATGTAGATGGTAGTTGTTAAATACAAAAAAGTAGATATTTATTTATTGCTCATGGTACCAACCTGATTTCTTTAAAATATATAAATATTCTCAGGTTACCATTGGTGGAGGTGAGGTGATTTAATTTACTTTCTTGTTTATTCATTCGATCATATATACTATTTTAAACAAATATACTAAATATAGTGCTATAATTTGATATGCATATTCAAAAATCATAAAGCGTTATGCTTTGTCTTTAACTTCAAAAAATAAGATTTGCTATATTGAATAAAAGGAGCGTTATTTTAGATACTTTGGAGAAATTTAATCCAGACTCCCCAATTGAAGTTTGAGGAACCTCAAAATAAAAAAAAACAGGCCGGAGTTTGAGATATTGTGAACACAGTACGGTCTTTTCCCACTTAAAAAAATGACAAACTGATTCATGTTTGTAAACAAAAATGCTAATTTTCTTGAGAAATTGTTGGTAGGTCGTGCGAACTGAATTTCATTTCACTTTTAGTATAAATATGTGATACTTTGTAACTTCAAAATTTTTTTTTTTTTTTTTTGCTAATTCATCAACACTAAGCAACGTTCCTTTTTTCAAAAAAAGAATGAGTGAAGTTATTGAAGATAAAGATGAACAAACAGTTAAATATGAGAAAGGATCATTCTCATCAGCCGAAGAAGAAACTACTCCCACCAAGCTAGTCAAATCCGACATCGAGAAGAAATACCTTCGAAAATTAAACATAAGATTACTGCCTTTAGCATGTACTGTAATTTTTTTACAGGTACTACTCATCAACGCTGACTTACGCAATTATATGTTCTTAACATGATTTTTATTATGCAATTAGTTTGTGGACAAAGCAGCACTTAGTGTAGCAGCAGTTCTCGGCATTATGAAAGACACTGGCATGACATACTCTCAATATAGCTGGCTCGGCGCATTGTTTTTTCTTGGATATCTCGCCTACCAGCCTCTCAATAATTACCTCCTTCAAAAATTACCAGTTGGTAAATATCTAGGTGTCATGTTAATATGCTGGGGAGCCATTACAGTCGGAAGTGGCTTCTGCAAAACCTTTACTCAACTTGCAGTTTTACGTGTATTTTTGGGTTTATTCGAATCAGTCACTTACCCTGCACTCATTCTTATTTTAAACACAATGTATCGACGCAGCGAACAATCAGCATGCTTCGGCTTCCTCTGGTTTTCTAACGGCTTCGCCAGTATTGTCGGCTCTTCAGCAGCTTACGGAATAGCAAAAATGAAGCCAGTTGGAGGAATCGCTGCTTGGAGATGGTAAATATAAAACTTACATTGAGAAAATCCACAGATTACTGATCCCTAAAATAGGAGCTTTATTATCTGGGGCATTATCACTATTGTTGTTGGTGTAATAATCTTTATCTTTTTGATTGACTCTCCTTACTCTAAATGGCTGGGCCTTACTGCAGAAGAGGAGGAAGCTGTTGAAGAGCGTACCCGCGACAATTCGGTTGTTCGAAAAAGAAAAGTCAACCAGCTTCAATATTGGGAAGCTGTCAAAGAACCTCGTTTATGGCTTATTTTCGTCATGGTCTTGGCCAACAACTTACAAAATGGCGGTTTGATTTTATTCTCTAATGTCATTGCCAATAGCTTAGGCTTTGATATATATCAGTCCATCATTCTTCAAATTCCCAGTGGTGCCATGTCATCTATCTTTGTCTTGGTAGCTGTTTATCTTCACCGAAAGACTGGCCAGCTTGCTTACAGCGCCATGATTATGACTGTTATTTCAGGAGTTGGATGTCTCTTGTTGGCAGTGCTCCCTCAAACAGGGATCAAGTTGCTTGGCTTTTACCTCACTTGGCCTGGTACTGGTGCTTATACCTTGATGGTTACTCTCGTTGCCAGTACTGTCTCAGGTTATTCCAAGAAGATCTTTTATAATGGTACTATTATGGTTGCATACACACTTGGTAACTTCATTGGTCCATTGATGATTGTTGACCAAGAAAAACCTGCTTACAAGGGTGCTATGTGGGGCTACTTTGGTGCCAATATAGTTATCATTATTTGCTTCTTCATCCTCAGAATGTGGTTGGTAAAATTGAACAAACAGAAGGCACCAGGTCGCACCAGTACTCCCACAGATGTTAACCGTAACTTAACTGACCGTGAAGACCCTAATTGGGTGTACCATTTGTAAGCCACAAGGTCCTTCCATTACTTTGTCAACTTATACCCTTTTTTCCCCACATTATCTAAAGATATATCACAATAATTAATAAATATACCGAATTTATGTTAAATCCAACGAAATATTTTTCATTGTCCCACGCATTTTGACAAACCAATAAATGGTCCTATAAGTTATAACAATCTTTTTTGTACACATGAAAAAAAACATTTTACTTTTTTCTGTATATAAAAAAAATCGTCATACAGTTCCACATATTTATTATGTACCCGGTAAGCATTACGCAGTAATATATCATCGAAATTTCTTTTTTTGGTGATTTTTGTGAATTTCAAACAACTCCAGCCAATCAGGGAGCTGGCCAAAACGCCATATAGGGTAATGTCTCAAGTAGCCCACAGAACATTACTAGTTTTCTTTATGGCCTTTTACCTGCCTTTTTCGCTGCACAAGTTTGGTAAAGTCCAGTTTTTCTCTTTTTTTAAAATAAGGCCATCATAATGGTTCTCTTACTTGACAAGGATACCGATTTCGTCTTTTCAGTATATTTTTACTTTATCTCGTATATATAACTAGGATGTCCCAAATAAATAAATAGGTTTCTTTTTTTCTGGGTTTCCTTTTTCTTGAGGCTTTAGAACAACTAAGAACAACAGTTTGAGACGATTTATTAATAAACACATCCTATACAACTAATACAACTTTTTTTAAAGCGACATTGTTTTGAGAAAAAGTGTATTAATTTATATGGTAAAAGGAGAGAGAAAGAAAAAAACGACCAAGATAGGTCTTTTGGGATTTAGGATTACAAAATCCTACTTCGACAATTTTGATATGTGCGACCACAAGTGTGACATTTGTCGCTTTCGGGTTCAAACTATGAGCTACTCATGCTACATTCATTGATAAGAGTAAAAATAAAGATGTTATAAGCAACTTTAAAAACTCTGGGTTTATAAAATCCAATGTCTTTTGAAATGAATTGGTAGTAAAATACAAGTATTTGTTTCCAACGGAGTAGAGTAGGCTTGACTATCTTTAATAAATTTTATCAGTATTGTCAATTTCATCTCTTTATTTATTTATTTAGAGAGTAATATCAACAAACAATTTAGAATACTTCTTCGCGAAGGCTTA
>VCJC01003345.1:15322-25745 GCA_024140195.1 Backusella luteola | reverse complement strand
GGCATGATACTAAAATAATGGAACATAGTATGTCTGGCGAGCCGGATGTTCTGGTTTTTAAAATTACAAATGATGAATAAGTGTATCTACTGAATCTACCTCTGTCATATTGATACGTTATTCTGTTGCTTTATATCATGCTATCCCTCATTGGTGTGCAATATGACTTTATGGACCTTGCTACATGACTACCTATCTCTTTATATGCTCACTGTCCGAAATATACTCTTTATACATGATATATTTCTCTTTCCTCAATTATTCCCCTGGTTTTTCTCATGTATTTGAAATATTTTCTCAATTATTTTTCCCCTTTTTCTCATCAATTTGTAATTTTTTCTCATTTTCTTGAAAAAAACAATATTGAAACATATAATGCTCGCTGAAATATTATAAAATACTATCACTGTAACCTATTAGAAATTCTATTACTTATTAAAAAAAAACAAAGCAGATGATTGCTATAAATTTATTTGTTATCGAATTGCGTTACTAAGAGTTAAAGAGAACATTATAAAACACTGGGGATTTTTGTTGTTTAGAGTTAATATTGAATTGATAGAGCGTAACAGTTAAATGTATTTTTTAAATCTTAATGTGTTTACAGGACCGTTCCCCTTGTTTTAAGATTGGTTAATTACCAAGAAAAAAATATCAAAAAGAGATTATTCTTCTTTTTCACTGATCGATTTGTCATTCGAGAAAGTGTTTTTTTTTACCAGCTACTATTTTGTAATTGCCCCTGATAGTTTGAGATTAAATATAATATAATTGAACAAAGTGGCTATAATTAATATTATCCCTTTCAAGTAAATGTATGCTGTTTTACTTTTTATAACCATAGCTTAACTAATGCTAAATATTTTTTTATTTTTATTTGAATCTGTATTTGTATTACATATTTTGACATCACTGCATGAGTATAGTTGTCTGTCTTTTTTTGTATTAAATATAATCATCTCTAAATGGAATGGATCCCATATTGGAAGGTACGAAAGAGGTTGTGGTAAAAATAGTAGAGTAGTGGAGTACTCTATTATAGCTTTATGTACTTTGGTGAACTATACTAGATATAGAGTATAAATCACTTTGGTATATTTTGGATTTTGAGATAATATTTGGTCACATTCCATCAAAATATTGAGTTATCCTCGTTTTCTCATATTTACAAACTCTTCGAACTTTATCAAGTCAGTTTCTGTAAAGTATCTATTAAATGAGATATTCTACAATACACGCGTACAAAAGAAAAATCATGCCTGTACGCCTATAATTTTGCATTTTCCTGTCATTGTTGCAATGAACTTGAAATAGGAGACTGAGCAGTGCGCCCTGGAGTCGGCTATTTTCAATCTCATTAGGTTGCATTCTGATTACTCCTGAAGACTAAGTATCTTACTTAGTCTCTAGTTATTCATATCAAGATTTTTTTCCTGAAGTAAAAAATTAATATATCCTATATAGTTAAGATGTAATAACTTCATAGAGAGTGCGGCTTGGTTTGCTTATTCGTTTGATGTCGTTCTTTATGTAAATATATATTTAACTTTATATTTCTTGACAATGATGTTTTTTTTTTCTCACGTTGTCCCTAAGTACTGCTTTTTTTTTGTTGTGAAGAAGGGAAGAATTGTAATACCCTAACAATTTTAAGAATAGGAAATCTTAACTTTATTCAATTATCAAGGTAAATCAGAGGAGAACTCAATTTATAAATGCAAAGCCCCAATTAAATCCCGACAAATGTATTAGTTTTTTTATTTCATATAAAAACACTTGCATATTGTTATTATTTTACTTTTGCTTTTGCTTTTTCATTTTTAATAATTTCACTTATACTTATTTAATACATTGCTTATTCAGTTGTACTTTAATATATTTTCAATGCTTACTTTTCATCTTACCAGTAGCTTGGAGCACTTGCATAAATCTCTCGAACCATCTTTAGGCGCATCAAGAAAAGCAGTACGACCTCCACAAAAACACGAAAACAAGAAGAGCATTGAACAGATTTGGCCACAAGAATGGATCAGCTATCAGTTTCAAAAAATACAAAATAACAATAAGGAAAATCACCTACAATTTAGAAGTGCACCTGAATATTGCGTCAAAACAAATGCCCCTGCAGATCATGCCAAAGATTTCACTCAATTGAAAAAGGAGCTTATTGACAGTCGACTTAAGGACTTTACTTCCAAATCAGAACATGTTTCCGAGTGGCTCGATCAATCAGTACCCACCTTAAGCGTGTTTGTAAAAGAAATACTCCATTGGATACCTGGGATTGACACAACGGTGACACCAATTATTGAATCTGGAATCGAGCAACAGTATGGCATTTGGAATGACAAAATAAATAGCTTTTATGGAGGAATTTATAATGATATGAGCAATAGTTTAAAACTACTCTTGGCCGTTGTTGGTGTTCGAAGCTTAAGGTCGAGATACGGAGATGTTTTTAGTGTTTATAAACGGATATATCAAAGGAGTCTGGATTTCAAACAGTTGGTAGATTATTTACACAAAGTTCATCGCCAAAGGAATCAGTTGAATGATTATATGGAAAAAGTACACAATACAATAAAAACTGCTGAATGCCATTTACAATCAAGTAATATCGATGTCGCTTCTTGCAAACTAATTCAGGAGAAAATATCAACTCTGGTGACAAACGATTTTAAGCAGATTAGCTATCCGGACCCTCCGCGATACGAGAAATACATCTACAGTGTAAATTATAATAGTTATATGCACGTTAGCTCGCATAAACTAAGGCTAATCGAAATTGATCAGCAACTTGCTCAATTATTAAAAAACATTAAAAATAAAAAAGATCAGAATATATTATAAAATGGTTACTCCTGTATTGGAATTTTAAAGAATTTGAAACTTGTTTATGGTCAAAACAAGATTTATTTGGTAAAGGAGTTTCCGAAGTTTTTGAAACAGCAAAAGCGAACTGTATTAAATTCTATTACCTCCTTATTTTTTTTTTGTTCTTTCCTTTTGGTAGATCTCATTCTTTGGGTTTATTTATGCATTTTTATTTATTAAAAGGAGTCATTTTAGGAGACGGTTATAGCTCTTGAATTTTTGTCAAAACGATGAAGATGTACCACTTTTTGAATACTAAATTTGATGTCAACAAGCATTTTGATAATCGTAATAAAAAAATCAAGGGGATCAGATTGCCTTTGATGCATTATATATGTGCATTTTGACTACTCCTATATTAAATGAAACTATAACAAAGGTAAACTGTGAGTATGATGGTATGTATGATTCGGGAAGGCGCCACTTGTATTCAAATATATCTACTTATTTTATCTTCACGTATAAAATAAGGAGCAATTACAGCTCAAAGTTTACGTGTATCAAATGCTTTTATAGGACTAATTATTTAGCCAAGACAACTCACTTGAGCAACAAGTCAATACAAGCCATATTCTTTTTTGAGAACACAAATGTTATGATATTTTTTTTATTTTTTTTTATAATTATTAATTAGCAAATAAAAACTTGAGAATAGGGGTAACGTACAGTTCAATTTCTGTTTTTAAGTTTTAGTATATAAAAAATACCCTAATTACAATTCATCACGGTATACGGCCTTCTTCCAGGAATAAAGTAGGCTTTCGAGTGATTTGATTTGTGCGTCAACATGGGCAACTGTTTGTACCTTGGAATCAATGAGGTATTGACGGATAGTTTGGACAGCATTCTGAATTGTTTCTTTTGCGTACGAAGTTTTATCAGAAAAAGTACCTGAGAGGTAATTTTCAATCCAATTAATGTGTGCCTCAGTATAGCCGATCTTACGGTATGTTTCGAGCTGTTGGTCTCTCCAGTAGCGAGCAAACGAGTCTCTTGCGCCATACACAGCCTCAGTTGCTTGGGCTTGTAGAATAGAAGCGGACTCTCCTGCAGCATCAGTGGCGGAAGCAGCAGCCGAAGAAGCAACCGATACTGCACTGCTTGCACTAGATTCCCTGGCCTTGATCGGACTACGAATAGCTTCATAAATGTTATTACCAGCATTCTTGATGTATTCACCAGCAGCGGCAAAGACGTGTTGGGAGTTATCATTTGCGTAATCCATGACGAATATTTTGTACGAAATTACGTCATCTTGGATAGATTCAACAATTTGATGCACTTGATCCCTCTTGAGTTTGGCTGAAGCTTGAATATCATCACCCAACTGATTCCACCAATCACGATCACCCAATTTAGAGACATCAGTATTGACAGCATGAGAAACGGCTTTGATAAGAGTATCAGTGACAGTTCGGATTTCCTGCTTAGTAAGTTCTTTGTTTTGTTCCAGGCGATTGACTACATTTTTGTCGACCCAGTTTTGAATAGATTGGTTGGGATCAGAGTTAGAAGACCATCCCGAGAATGTGCGCTGGAGCCAGCTAGGATTGTTATTGAGAGAGGATTCCAAGTCAGCAGCAATTTCTTTCCACTGGGCCTCTGTTACATATTTTTTCTTGAGAGCATCACGTCCTAATTCATCCAATGATTGTTTCATATGTTCTTGTTGCAAGCTCCCGCTTAACTGAAGTTGCTTTAAGCTGTGCTTGATATCATCAGAGAGACCTTCAACATTAACAGCAGAAAGCTTATAGTTCTTTTCAAGTTTGATTTTAAGTGTATCAATGAGTTTGTTGACTTTATCATCCTTATCGCTAACAAAATCATTGACATTAGCAGCGGCTGCATCGTGGTATTGTTTTACAGTATCCATCAAGGTTTGTTCATCCATGTTGTTATCATAGGCAATCTTGTATTTGTCAAGATAAGTACGAACTTGTGATTGTGTCCAATCAGCAATATCTTCAGTCGAGGCTACGCGGAGATCACTGTTAGTATTTTCTTTTTTTGATGTGGATACATTTAAGTTGAAATTTACCTTCACCATGTACCCCGTTTGATAGTAACAAAAGACAGACACAGGCAGAAATTGGCAAGAAAAATAATTTGGAAACCTTCATTATGATTATGATAAAAATTAAAGAAAAAAAAAATAATAGAAATAAAGAGATCAAATACTTTTCGAATAGCTTTATATACATCAGTTCTGTCTATGAATGAGGTCATTATGAAGCAATAAAAGTCACGCTAGAAGCCTTTTTGACAGACGGCATTGCTTCATCATAGATAATGACGTATTTTAAAAGTAGTAGTGCATGAGTATTCGATAAAAGCTACATCATCATTTTTTTTTGGGTTTGCTGATAAACAGGTTCTTTTAAACTTTGTTTTGGATTTTGACTCTCATATAGTGTGAAGCGGCTAAAATGGTTATGCATTGAAATTGAGCTCGGATTGTCGATCAAAAATAAACTTGGTGAAACTTGGTGAAACTTGGTATAGACTGCTTTTTTAAATAAAAAAAATGTCATTATTGCGTGAGATTCTAACGTTTTAAAACCAAGATCTTTTTCCCTATTTATATAGTAAAATGTCACATCATCCTTGTTATGCGATGGCAGTTGTGTCCACCGCTGGGTAAGCTAACTGGAATGATCCATATTTGAGGTTTAAACTCTAGTCGTAGTGGCATCATAGGATATACGCGTACTCGTTCAGTCTCCTCACTTGTTGCTGGTGTTGGAATAGGCGCCATGTACGGAACTGCAGCCTACATAGTCAAAGATATTATGGTCATGAAACAGCATTGGCAGCTTCAGTGATTCTCACAGGAAGCATGGTACCAAAGGTAATCAAGACCAAAAAGCCGCTCCCTATAACACATGTTATTCTATCTACCACCACTGGTATTTATTATACAAAGAAAATCATTGATTATTGGTGATGATAGACAAATAAAGAGCACTGCAATTGGCATTTTGATCATCAATCTCGGTGGTATTTGAGCGCAAGTGATTGTTGCTACTCAGCACTTGATGTGTTATCCAACTCAATAACAAGAAAACTAAAATAGCTAATATAATGCGCGTCTGTGATCCGCTTTCTATATTCAAAGCATTGTGCATGACACACACTCAAGCACAAATTATGTAATATTTACACAGAATACATCTATTGGGTGTCTGGGATTTAAGTTTTCAGTCCAGAAGAGAAAAGAAGAAAGAAAAAAACTGAAAAGTGTGGCTTTTAACTACAGTATGTCTAACGAAGACGAGAGAGAGAGACTAGAGTACAGAAAGAACTCACCTTTCGCTCATTTAAAGATTAAAGACGATACCATTCTTTACCGCTGTGATGAGCGTTACACTTGTTCTCAATGCAACAAAAAAATGAAATACTTTTGCTATTACTGCTTTAAGGTACTGGGAATGGACAGATCGGATATACCCAAAGTCAACTTGCCAGCTAAGCTTGATGTGTAAGTAATATTGGAAGCGAACAGACCAACGTATTTTGTAATAATGATAACTGCTCCAAAAGGATCAAGCATGAGTTGGAATTGGACGGTAAATCAACCGCACTTCATGCACGAATTATTGCTGACGACGATGTTGAGGTTTATAACTGGAAGGAAATGCCGGAATATGAACACCCAGAGCGAGTCTTGATGCTATTTCCTGGTCCTGTAAAGTAGAGCAATTTGTATACAAAATGTAGTTTCAGGAAATTAAACCATGTTTAGGACGCAAAAACGTTGTATGAAATTCCTAGAGACAGTTTCGATAGATTGATTGTCATTGATGGCACTTGGAGACAGGCAAAGCGAATTGTCAGGGAAACACCACAATTGGAAAAGATACAAAAAGTGTCGATTGAACCTCGGTTAACTTATTTTTGGAGATTTCAAGAGCTTAGTCCCAATTACTTGTCAACAATCGAAGCAATCTATTATCTTTATTTAGAATACGCAGAGGCTTATGAATTGGGGGAAAAGGGGAGCTATGATGGACGATACGATGACCTTATGTTTTACTACAAATACTTTTACGATCTAATTCAATATTCATACACAAAGGGGATGCTCAAGGATAAAAAGTTCACTTCAAGGCATAAAGCCAACTATATAAAATCAGGACAAGAACAATAAACTAGAATTTATGGGTTTTCATTTAATGTGCTTGCTATTTGTGAACTCTTGATAGACTTTATTAATTTATTAAATAAGTGCGTAGTTAATAGGATGTAGTGGGATGGGAGTGTAATGATAAAGGTATTTAAGATGAAGCATTGGGGTCGTTAAGGTCGCAGACGCCAGTGTGAATGGTACAGAACTTGGGCTGAGGAGGTTCTGCTTGGAAGCCACGGCCAATCATTCTCCATGTCCAGTCACCGAAACGAGGTTGGACTTCCTTAAGATTACGGCGGTTACCATCCTTGTCATAACTACCAGACCAGTAAACTTCGGCAGCGGCACCAGCACGAGGCCAGAGACGACCATCAACAACGGTAGGACCACTCTGTTCGGCCCAAAGAGCAACCTCACCACCCAAAACCTTACCCTTGTCATTCTTTCCAATACCGTAGGTCATGTCCCAGCTGTAGATACGCTGCCATGTCTTGAAAGGAGCGCACCAAGAACCACCACCACCATTGTAGTTGAAGGTGTCATCAGCAGTTTCGGTTTGAGTGGGAGAAACGTAACGATCATCATTACCAACCCAACCTATAAAAAAGTAAAAAGTTAGATATCATATTTCAATGAATTTCATAATATATACAAAATACATACCTCCATGACCACAGTCAAGATAGAAGTAGTCAAAGTTAGTGACAACAACATCATAACCCTTAGAGGTGTAGTTTCCAGGAGGGTTGAGCCAGGTTTGAACAGTAGCATCAGTGGAGATCTTTCCGCCATCCTTGATAGAGTCTTCCCAAATAATGGACTTCTTCTTACCGCTCTTTACATGTGAAATCATGTTATTAGTAAAGTCATACCAGAGTTGATCAAGTCCAACACCCTTATTTTTGGCATATTTGGTCATCTCGTCATTGGTTTCCCAACATTTCAAGTTAATTTCATCACCGCCAGCGTGGAAATAGGTATCAGGGAAGGTCTCCATAGCTTCGCTAACAAGCTCATTCATGAGGTCGACAGTACCTTTATGAATAACGTTCAACTGACCAGCAGGAGGTTCGGCAGCCAAGGGGCCCCACCAGAGGCCGTGACAAGCCATCAAATCAGGATGAGACAAAGAAATGGTATCGGTGTGAGCAGGCATATCAAGTTCAAGAATAACACGGATACCGCGAGACTCGGCATATTTAATAATCTTTTGGACATCGCTAGGGTTATAGACCTCATCTTGAGAGTAGGCACCATGCTTTGAAATTTCAGGATGAGACTTGAAGTACAAAGGCCAGCTTTGAGAGTCGGTTGCATGCCAGTGGAGGACGTTCATTTTGTTCATAGACATACCATCGAGTGTACGGAGAATATCTTTGACAGGATAAAAGTTACGACTTGTGTCGAGCAAAATACCTCTGTGACCATAAGTGGGAGCATCAGTGATCTTGGCAGTGTGAGCAGCGATCTGGTTCTTGTTACCATCCTTCTTTCTCTGAACGAGTTGAGAGAAAGTCTCAAGACCACGGAGAGCACCAACCCAAGTATTGGCAGACAATGTGGCTTTTCCACCGGAGGATGGCACATTCAACTCGTAAGACTCATCAATACCTGTATCAAGCTTGGCATTGTTGTCCTTGACGCTAATATCAAGTGACTTTAAAGTAGAGGCAGATTTGAGATTTTGAGCGGCACTAATGGGAACAGGCACCCAGCTTTCTTCAAAGATAAGCTTAGTATAACGCTTAGCAGCATCTGCAACATAGGCATTCTTTGCACCTGTGATTTGGAAATTATTGGCCACAGCTGCTTCAGATCCTGTCCAATCGACTGTTTGAGGGATTGGGAAGAGGAGGGTTTTGGCATCGACAGCGGCAAGTAAAAAGGCGGCAGTGGCGGCGAGGGAGAACTTCATCTTTGTTCTTTTTTTTTTCAATTATTATAAATAAAAAAGAGGGAGAGTATTGAGTACAAAAAAAAGCGATCAATTTTCGAAAACCCGTTTTGCTTTTATATGTTTTTTAGAAGCCTAAACTTATTTTGTGCATATAACACAAGTGGGAAAAGTGAGATTAGACCCTGTTCAGGGAAGGCGGATACTGAATAAAAGGTGATATAAAAAGGGTAGAAATGTTGATTTGTATTTTTGTCCCACCATTGTTTCTCTCTTTTTTTTTCTTCATGAAACATTTGCAGTGTCTTTTGATATCAATTGCATTGCCGTATTGTTTGGGTAGCAATTTTTTGTGGCCAATTCCTCAATCTTTTCAATGGGGAAATGATACAATTGCTCTTGACGTAAGTAATATAGCTTGTCCAGACTCTTTTTCTTTTTGGAGTTTTATAGAGTATAAAATATAATTAATTTCTTACATATTTCATAACTTTTATTAAATTCTAGCCATCGTTCCACATATCAGGTTCCGAAGTGAATACATTGCAACAAGCGATCAATCGTTACACCGAACTCATCACAAACGAGAGGTGGTCTCCAGTAAGGTTTTTTCCATGTTTGTAATAATGCACAAGCTCATATTCTCAATATAGGTCCAAGGTGACTACAAAAATGACACAAACTTATCAAACAATGTATCACATATTACATTATCAGAACTTCAGGTTCATGTTGAACAAACTGATGTGAAATTAGACTTTGGTGTGAATGAGTCCTATCGCTTAACCGTCCCAAGTAACGGTTCTATCGCCAATTTGACAGCAAATACCGTTTGGGGTGCATTGCATGGCCTTGAAACTTTTTCTCAGTTGATACAAACACCACCTATCTCAGAAGAAGACATTGATTCCGAAAGCGATGATGAACTGGAATATGAGGGGTTTGATGGTCTTGTCATTCGTCAAGTTCCAATTTTGATTGAGGATGTTCCCGCTTATGGTCATAGAGGGCTCATGTTGGGTAAATTTTTGATCTAAAACCAAGGATGTTGACTAACCAATTGTCTTAGACACGGCAAGAAATTTCTATCCCGTCAAGGATATTCTTCGTACTATAGACGCTATGGCCTACAACAAAATGAATGTATGTACTTTTTTTTTTCTTTCTTCAACAATGAATATTTAACATTTAAAACCATATATTTAAGGTTTTCCATTGGCACATCACGGATTCACAAAGTTTCCCTTTGAAGTTAAAGAACACTCCTGAACTTGCACTTAAGGGCGCTAATAGATTACACCAAAAGAGATTAATGTACACTACAAAGGATGTGGACAATATTATTCAATATGCAAACAATCGTGGTGTCCGTGTCATTCCTGAAATTGATATGGTAAAACCACCTATTTGGTATAAAAGAAAACATGGAGAACCCTTGATTTGTAACACCTATCCCATATTTATTTACTAGCCTGCTCATACTGGTTCTTGGGGCGAAGCTTATAAAAATATAACGTAAGTTTGTT
>VCJC01003342.1:7061-28114 GCA_024140195.1 Backusella luteola | reverse complement strand
TTTTTTTTTTTTTTTTTTACTAATGTATACTTTTTTTTTTCTACTACAGGAGAAGGTGGTTACGGCGGTGGAGGATACGGTGGTGGAGAATACGGCGGCGGCGGCGGCGGCGGCTATGGTGGTGGCTATGGTGGCGGCGGTGGTGAGACCACTGTTATTAACGAAGATGGTGGTTGGTTCGGTGACGATAAGCAAACCATTGTACAAACAGGTATGTATACATTTTTTATAATATGTGTGAGCTTTAATCTGACTCTTATTTCGACAAAAAAAAATAGACGGCTATGGAGATACCACTGTTGTTGAAAAAGAAGATGGTTGGTTCCATGATGAGACAACAGGTAAGAGTATCGTTTAGTATTATATTGTTCTTTTATTAACTTTATGTTTAAAAAATAAAAATAGTAACTGAAACAGATGCCTACGGAAATACCACTGTGGTAAGTCGGGAAAAAAAATAATAAGACTAAATTATTAATCAAGTGGGGCTAAAATGGCTATTTTTACTTTTAGGAGGAGGACTCAAGTTGGTTTTAGTCGATTCTAATCAATATTTATAAATAAAATAACTTCAAAAAAGAACATTATATATCTTGGATTGTTTATGATGAATAGGGGAGAATGTGGTGTTGGTATATGCTTCCAGGTTATTGTTTTATGCGCCTATTTGCTAAATTAAGGTTTATTCCTGTGGATTAAGGGCCATCAGGTGCTTTTTTTCGAACAAATTTACTCTTTTGGTTATGTGCGTAAAATCTTTTCGGATTTTGCGCCATTTTTTTTTTTCTTTGGAACATGTATATAATTGTATTATGATAGAGCAACATAGCAAAAAATTGCTGTTGTACGTTTCCATTCGAAAAAGCGCAAAATTAAAAGAAATGAAAACCTCATTCAACATTTATTTATTTCAAGTTTTAATGACACTAAAAATGGGTGATTGATGATAATAAAAAGGACTGTTTTACAATATTTTATGTGGATGATAATTCAAGTGTAATAGGATACATGGTATTGTGGAGATGAACATGAGCGAGTGATGTATGAATCGTCTTGGGAAATGGCACAATTTTCATGATTGAAATCAGTTACATACTTATTTGTTAAACTGTAAAACAGAGTCATTCCCTTGTACACCGACGTTAAGGTGTTTAAATCTTTGATATGGACAGGTAGGAAAAACGTGTCTAATTCGATCATGCGATACACCTTCTTTGTAGGTAAATCCATGGCATAAATTGTACAGTCTCTGCCTTCGATGAGTAAACCAAACACAGCATATTTATCCGATCTTCTACCATGCAAGATGGCGCCATCCAGACAGTCCTTCATCAGCGAACCCATTTTTACCAGGTCAGGCCTGTGTTTCACATACTTTTGTGTTTTGACTTCCACAACAAAAACATGATGAGAGCATGACCCTTCTCTCTTTATAAGACCCGAGAAATCAGAAACTCTTCCTCTAATGTCCTTGGTGGGTTGGTTAATTGATACGGCGACATTGACTTTCCTAGTGGTAGATTCTTGCAGCACATGATCAGATCCATGCAACTCGATACTTTCGCTGTTCTGGAAAAAGGACGAGATGATTGGTTCAATTACTTTATTAATAAATGTATATTCTCCCATTGTGGACGTATTCCAATCAAAGTTCAAGTAGTTGAATAACTTGTCGAGCATATCCACTGCGATTCTCCCATTTCTATCTTGATACAACGATGATTCCTTGTAGGTATTGAGCTCTTTCGTTGCCAAGGAAACTGACATTTTACAAGTATTAGAAACCTTCTCGATCATGTTGTTGACGCTACTGTTCGCATCCTGTGGTATACCATTTGTTATGAATTTTTTTGATTGAACTACAATATCAATCCATTTCTGATGATCAATGTTGTAAACTTTAGAGTTTTCAAACGAGACTAGCAAAATGTGATTTAACGATAGCGCTTCGATAGGATTGTTCAGTAGAGGCTGAGTCTTTAGTTGTTTGATGCACCTTTGCCTGAGTTCGTTAAACTTTACGGAAAGATCATGACAAGAGCCCATCCATTCTTGATACGTGGGTGGTACTATATCCATCGAGATATCCTTTAAGAGCGGGTTGTTTGCGCTTTCTGATTGGTCTATACTCAAAAGTCTTGCTCTTTTTGTTGCATAGTTTTCCTTTTGGAAATTTAATTAATGGAATTGGATCATATAAATTTATATGCAACACTTACTGGCAGTGGTTTAATGACAAACGTGTTCCACTTGTGTTTCCAGAATGATATTTGTTGGGTATTCAAGTAAACACGCTCAAACTCGTGTTTATTTATTAGCTTTACGATCTTATTGATCAGCTTTCGCGGTAAATAGGTGAGAGGCACTTCTAATACTTTGCACTTTTCAAATTTCATCAATAATTGCTCTAAAATATCGGTGTCAACGAGAGGAGAGTTGATTATTACAATGCGCGTAATCATTTGCTGGACATGAGGATAGTGTGTCATTTTGAGTGGCATCAGTGTTGGCTCAAGGTAATAGAGTTGGTAAGTCCATTCTTTACATTTCTTGCTGCTTCGTGAAACTTGCGCCAGGTCGTCTATGCAAAGTAAATTCAAGATGCTGTATACAACATTTAAGGGCAATTTCATTAACATTGAAACTAGCTTTTGAAGAAGAAAAAAAAAAAAAAGCACATGTGGTTATGAAGGAGACGGTTTTTAATGAGCATTCCTTTGTGTAACATATAGGATTTTGTATTGAAATGACATTTATTTTGAATAGCTTTACACCTTTTACGCCATACGATTTCCTTGGGGTAGCCCGATTTAGTATTTAGATTACGTTTGTAGTGGCACTCATAAGGATCCTCGGTTGAGCTCTCTTTGGAAAACGTAGTAGGAAATCATCATCGGCGTACTTTATCCAACCAAAGCCGTCATGTGAACCATCAAAAGCTGTTTCTTCATCGGTGCTGACAGTGTTTGAGGTAGATTCTGCGCCGAAAAGATAAGATAATCTGAAGCCAAGGGCACGCAATCACAATGGAGAAAACCTTGCATAGTGGAAGGTGACAACTTAGGTTTGTCTTCATTGGTAATGCTATTAGTACAGAAGACCAGAACATTTGGAATTCTCTTGGAATTCTCTTGTGCTCTTCGTGAGCGGCTCGGCAGTAATCAATAAGGTTCAGTATGAAGGTATTATTAACGGTGTTCTGGATTTCGATGATGAAGGTATTGAAACCACCGTAAACAATATCAGATATTTTGCCGTTTCTCCATTCTGTACTGGGTAAAAAGAAATTTCTTCTCCTAACGCGTCTCTGACTATTTCAATTGTGAATTCGTTTCTGAATTTCATCATAGGTGTCTTCATTAAAATTTGTTGCAAGAGGTTCACGGAAGAGGCTGCTGTTTGACCAAATGTCTAGTTGAACAAGTGCAAATATGATTAATACAGACGAAAAACATATCTCTCAGTTTATATGGCTTACACTTTTGGTATTACTTTAAATATAATTCCACGCTATTTCTGACAAAGACAGCATGGTATTTGTCGCGTGAGCATTTAGGTTTTGACTCAGAACTTTCGAATTGTATTCAGCTCAATATTTTTTGTACTTTGTGGCAAGCTTTCAAAGAAGATAGCATTTTCTATTTACTGTGTATCATTGACAAATAGCACTAAATAAAACGAGCGTTCAGCTTGGGGAAAATAAATTTAATTTACGTATGATACTCTCTTTACCCTGATAGCATAGTAAATATTTTTCTACATGACAAGTAGGACTATTTTGATTGTTGTCATTGATAAATGCAAATAGAAAGCTACGATTTGCTATTGAGGATAATAAACGTAAGGGTATTAATTATGATGACTATTATTTGTATTGGCCATAACATCAAAGGTCACTTACGTTGATTTAACGGTGATAATGACACTCCAACATGTAAAGTAGAGCGCGTCATTTTTATTAAAAGTAAAGTTAAAGAGAAGTGTATGGAAAAAAGAAGAAGAAGAAGAATGGTATTTTGTTTGACGGATAAATGGCCCCTTTGTAATCGATGGAACCAATCAATTCATGATTTCTGCCAAAAAAAAAAAGACCCCCTTAGTGGGAGTCAGAAACTGTAGATTTCGGTTTTTGTAGAATATTCGAAGAGCCAATAAAATTAATTTGTTTCTGACTCCTTTTGTAGATTTGTGAATGTAGAGATTGGTTTTACATAATTGAAGCCTGAATCAGGTGGAATATTATGCAAAAAATCAAACTCTACAAAATGTGAAAAACTCTACACCGATTTTGATGTAGAGAATTTTAATTTTTGTAGACTTTTTCTGTAAATCTCATTGGCTGAATTTTTTAAAAAAACTCTACAAAAACCGAAATCTACAGTTTCTGACTCCCACTATTTGAAGACTTTGATTATCTAAAAATTGCCTTCTTTGGATTTAGAGTAAACAACTTTCTTTATTGGAACAGTTCACCATGTTTATTATGTTTATGCTATATAATATTCCGTAATATCGCTATAAACAATGGACAAGGTACTAGTCTAGTAAAAATATAAGTAAATCGGATTTAAGAGTGACATCAAGCTTTTTGTTATTGTTTTTGATAAATCCGAAGTTTAGCCAAGTGAATGCAATACAATACGTATGCACAAGAAAATACAATGCATTAATGACGTTTTATATAGTGCAGTATAAACCTTATTTTTATTTTATTTTATCTAGAAAGGTATTTGAGAGAGAACGAATATAAAAATATGTAACTAACAATGAGCTTGAAATACAAAGTGGTTTTTTTTATGTACTAGAGTGGAATGGGATTGATATACACAGCAGGGATCTCTTGTTTTATTTACATATTTGCTGATAATGCTTTCGTCTAAATTGACAAATCTCGTACGTCGATGATAAGATACTTTTAACTTGATCAAATAACCTTGGTTGGCGTTTAATCGCATAAGAGGTTTCAGTTTGATTTTGGTATCCATTGGCACGTAGACAAGTGACCTTTTCTTCGAATGTCTGTTGATGAAGAAATTCAAGTTCTGAAGAGCATCCACCAGATTGCTGCAAATAGGGTTTATTTCTTTGTGAAGATGAGTTTTTGCGTAGATGAAGTATTTGCATGTTTTAAAATGGATCAAAATAAAGAAAACAGAAAACTTGTTTCTATCACTCTTTTTTTTTTAATTAATAGATTTTAAGATTGTTTAATATCAATATATTTTCCGTGATTCATCCAAGTTTTTTTTTTTGTTTCATTTAACATATGTTTCTTATGTTTAGAATATGTTGTAATAGTTTTTTTTTCTGAAAATAGTAAAATTTAAGGTAACGAATAATTAATAAAAGATACAATACAAAATGTAACGTAATGGTGTATGGTTTGTATATTCGTTTTAAGGTACAATACAATTGTATTGTTTTACAAAAGCACATTAAGATTTATGTTTGTATTTTCCGATTTTGTTTGTTTGAAAAATTTAGAATTTATTGTTTCAATTTATATGTTATAATTACAAGATTTAAAACTATGATAGTTATTATAGTAAGAAAAGTGGTCTCTTACTATTTCTTCAAATTCCTCTCTGAGGTCCATTGCCTCTGCCTCCAAATCTTCCACAACTTGTTCCTGTTCCTCCCAGATTTCTTTCAAATGGGCTAGCAATTCAGATACTTTAACCAAATTATGTTTTCCCGTTTTAGTTGTGGGGATAGTTGCGGTTTTGAAATCGAGGACTTGCAATTTTACACTCCAATCTAAAGAGGTAATTCGCATGGTTGGAGAAGGTGAGCTCAGACGAATCCTTTGCGAGAGCTTAACATACGCTAAAGCTCCGGGGCGGCCAACCTCAGCTAAAAAATACCTTTCCAAAGGTTCTCTTTGTCTTCATCAATCTCCTACAAATTAATATAACGGAACCTGAAGGAGTGGTTTATATTATGAAATGGAAGATGCATGCGCCTACTTACTGGTTGTGTACGTTTTCCAACTTTTGCAAGACATCTTCTTTCCGTTACCTCACCTTCTTTCTCCGTATAAACCGCCTCCTTCGATCAAATGCGGTAAAATAAGCATATGTTTTATTCTTTGTCTTAGTTGATAATATATATTCCTTAACAGTTGAGTGACAACTTGATAATGGAAAAATATTGTTCTTTTGAAATTTGAGGATTAAAAAAACAAAGGGACCAAAAAGCTCTATCCAAAAAAGGACTATTTCCAAATAAGGACATCATTTTAAGATCACGTGACTTTTTTTGTCCGGACAATGTTCGGGAAGAAATTTGGAAGTGGGTAAAATGATCAAGTCGTTTGTGAGGCAAAGATCCTCCTCTTCCAGCATCTTAAAGGTAATGAATCCATCCATCCAGTTTCAACCTATATTCAGTTTGCAGCATTCCCCGTTTTTGGCATTGTCGTCATGAAAGTGAATTCACTACTGTTTTTGATTTGAACAACCAATTTTTTTTTTTAAAAAAAGAGGAAAGAAAAAAAAAAAACCAGTGAATTGACCATTTGGAGAGAATATCTTTTTGGGAAGAACAACGAAAAGAATATAAAAGCGGTGCCTGCAAACTGAATAGGGAGTGGTTGAACGACTTGGAAATTAAATTTATTAAAAATCATATTCACTAACCTTTACTTTCCATAGCTTTAAATATGGTCACTCCTGCCGTTAAGCACACCATCGTCAAGAAGCGCACTGCCACCTTCAAGCGCCACCAGTCTAACCGCTTCATGCGTGTTGGTGTATGTATTAAGAGAAGGGAAGGGAAAAATAGAAAATAAAATAATTAAAAATATTACTTTAATATAGGAATCCTGGAGAAAGCCCAAGGGTATCGATTGTAACATGCGTAGACGCTTCAAGGGTCAGGCTCCTATGCCCAAGATCGGTTACGGTTCTGCCAGAAAGACCCGTCACCTCTTGCCCAACGGTTTCCGCAAGTTTGTCATCTCCAACGTCCGTGAACTCGACCTCTTGTTGATGCACAACCGCACCTATGCTGCCGAGATTGCTCACAATGTCTCTTCCAAGAAGCGTGTTGCTCTCCTTGAACGTGCTGCTCAGCTCAACGTTAAGGTCATCAACGCTGGTGCTCGTCTCAGATCTCAGGAGTAAATTTATCCTAGTTTAACTCCCTTTTTTGACAGAAAAAAAAAATTAAACTTTGAAAACGTTCTTTTTAATATGTTTAATTTTTGCTTGACAAGACTATGTGTTTGTTTCTTGTGTTTGTTTTCTAATGATGTTGGGGCTGTGTTTTTATTATTACTTCTCTTTAGGTGGGAATATATAATAAATAGAAAGAGGGTTTGTTTTTAAAAAAGGAAGGGAAAAGAATGGCTGTCTACCATTCATCATCGTCGTCATCGTGTACTGCCTGTTGTCTACGGGCACGAAGCTATTTTAAAATAAAAAAGGATGAGTTTTATATACAACATGTCTTGTACTTTTTGCAAACTTACAGCATCTGCTAACGAGGCAGCAGCATTTGAGGGTGCACCGTTATTAGCGGGACGAGGTGGTGCTCTAGGAGCGCCAGGTCTCGAAGGGACAACAGGCTTGCTCATATTGCCGGGTTTAGTGGGCACAACAGGTTTAGGTCCTGGTGCAGGAGGAGCACGGCGAGCAGCAGGAACAGGTGTGGGTGAAGCAGCCTGCTGCTTACGGGCTTCCAGTTCGGCTTTCCATGCTGGAACAGCAGGGTTGGCAGCGGGGGCAGGTACGCTGGCCGGGCTAGGAACGGAGGGTGGAGGTCTTCTAGCGGGTGGGGCAGGTGGGGGAGGTGTGGGGCGGGGCGCAACATAAGCTTCAAGATAGTTGCTTGGCACCCAACCTTCTTTTCCATCTTTGCGAGCCAACCACCAACCTAGGTAACATATAAAAAGTTAATATCTATATATACATAATATGACATGTCGAACTACTTACCGTTATCATCCTTTTCGGCAATTTCCAAGATATCACCAGTATCAAAGGCAATCTCACCTTCGGATTGAGAGGAGAATGGATAGAGAGCCTTAAACTGAGGCAAAGAGGATGCGGGAGGAGGGGGTGGAGGAGCTGCAGCAGCAGGTGGAGGAGGTGGTGGAGGAGCACGGTTATTGGATTGGAAGCCATTGGAGATGGGACGAGTGGCAGCAGGCATAGCCTTTACAGCTGGAGTAGGACGAGGGGCTGTTCTTGTGGCAGTCTTTTTAGGAGCTGCTCTTCTAGTACTGTTGGCAGTAGGTCTGGCCTTAACAGCACAAGGGGGATCAGATTCTGTTTAATAATGTCAGCATTAGTATACTTGTGAAGATATGCAATTACTTTACTTACGGCTAGATGCGGGTTGACCAGAGCAAATCTTAACGACGTGACTCTTATAGAGACCATCACCCTTTGCAGTTTCATCCTTAACAAACTTCATGGTGACACCCTTTCCACCCTTCTTCTTGTACTGAATTTGA
The DNA here is from genome assembly GCA_024140195.1 of Backusella luteola. Lineage (NCBI taxonomy): Eukaryota > Fungi > Mucoromycota > Mucoromycetes > Mucorales > Backusellaceae > Backusella > Backusella luteola. The sequence goes on along the minus strand of VCJC01003342.1, from coordinate 19,656 downwards.
GGAGAAACAGAGACCTTGATGCGACCACCTGTTTGCTGGAGCATATGGGCCAACATTTCAGTCTTGAAGGTACAAGACAAGATGGCATCACCGTCAGGGGAGTTATCGATGTGCAATACAACCCAATCATCTTGAAGGGTGGATACACTGATACCACTAATGACATTCAAGTTGATGATCTTTTCATCTGTCATGTTGAGCATCTTTCCATTCTTGGTGGCAACAACAATATGAAGGTTCTGATTTGTCAAGACAAAGGTTCTAGGACTGGGCACACTGGATCTCATTGCTCTAGGAACAAGCGTATTACCACGCATACTGAATACAACTTCCTCATTACCCTTCAAGCCGACGGCATTTCTAATCATCGAGGCCAAGCCAGCACCACCCTTGATGTCCAAATAATCACCGGTGAATCTTCTCATGCTTACCAAAGAGTATCTACGTCTCTCCTTTTGTCCACCCAAGATTTGGTGACCATACTCACGCATCTGAAGATAACCAATGTTGTACTTGTTTTGTCTCCAGAAACGCTGTACCTTCTTGGCACAGTCAATCTTGTAACGGACATAGGCTCTCCAGGCTCTCTGGATGCGAGTGGCCATGTTGTGCCAGTATTTGTCACGGAGGTTCTCGAGTGCGAAAATCTGTTTTTATTCATTAGTCTCCGATCTGGGGTTCTTTATCCAAATGCAATACTTACAGTTTCGGGATGTCTGATAAAGACCTTGGTAGTACCCATTTGCCATTCTTCAGCAGGTATATTATTATGCTTGAGAATTTCCAAGGCACCACTTTGAGAATCTCTGTTCCAAATATATTCACCAGCATAACCAGTAGTTGGACAAAGTAAATAGAAACGTTCAACAAATTTCTCAAATGTCTATATAAAAATAAAAACGGGAATAATTTAGTAAAACATGCCAATGTATATACAGTGTTACAACGTACCGTTCTATAAGCAAAACCAGCTCTTCTGACACGAATGTTTTCGCACAAACCAAGATATTGAATCTGATGAAGAACACGCTTTTGATCAAACTCTGAAGGACTTCTGTTATCATTGGATTTGATGGTACGAATGTAACTGGGATGGCACTGCATCAATTTTGTGACAAGTGTGTTACAAGAAAGTTTAATCTTATCACCAGCAGTAGGAGGTCTCTTCTTTGAGTTGGGATCGATACGCTCGGGGAACAATGTCTGTGAGATGAATTGATTTGAAGAGCCAGTAGCCAAGTTCAACAGATCCTTCAACAAGGAGTCCTTATTTCTATCCGTCATACCCTCTACATTATAAAGCACATCACCAGCATAATGCTTGATCAAGAACTTGGATCCTCTGGATTCAAAGTGGGCATTGGAGGACAAGAAGCCTAATCTCTGTACAAACGAGTTGTCTGCGGCGCCCGAATCAGCGTGGGCTGTTGCACAAGCATCATTCAATGCAGCAAAGATTCCTGGTGGACGCTTCTCTTCAATGAGATCACACACAACCTTGTTGTTGAAGAACTTGATGGGTGTCCACTGAATCTGTTCGCGCACATACTCTTCCTGTTCAGCCTTCAAGGTCAATTCAATGAAGATTTGCTGAAGCTTTTCGTTTACATAGTTGATACACATTTGTTCAAAACTGTTTTCCTCGAAAATTTCAAAACCATAAATATCCAATACACCAATGGTATATTGATGGGCACTTCTGGCCTGGAGTGATACATTGACACGGGTGACGATCCATTCAAAGAGACGTTCATAGATGGACTTTGCAAGAGCGTCACGAACAGAATTGGCTTGAGTGACGTTTAAAGGCACTTCATACACACTACCTCTTCTACCACCACGCTGGGTCTCCATGACACGGCTTGTTAAAGCCTTTGAGAGGTTTTCGGCATCCACCTCCATCAAATAAGCAATGAAGTTGGCAACTAGGGTAGAAAAAAATAGCCATGATAAGTACGATGCAACAATAACAGCCTTGTACCCTTTTTCTAGATAAATGAACTTACCATCTCCATCTGAAATAACGGCGTTGCCATTATCATCCTCAACAAAAACGACATTACCCAACCAAAGAACGATAGCCAACATTTTGAAAATTTCATCCTGTTCATGCTTCTCCAATCCAATAACACCCATAGCATTCTATCATCCATTCAGTCATTAGCTATTCTGTTGCTACATCTCTATTAAACCCATTATTTTTACCAGCGTTGCCTGGAAATCTTGCACATCGTCAATACCAGGTACATTCAAGCAGTTGCTTTTGCTTGTGTACAAGAAGCTCTCGGGTCCCTGAAGACCATATGTTTCTAAAAGTACAAGAGAGAGAGAAAGGGTTAAAATCATTACAAGTAAAATAATAAAATGTAAACTAACGTTGATATTCGGGAGGAGCAGCTTTAGTCAATTGATAAAACACGTGGAAGTTTCTTTCATTGTCAATTTGACCTACAACACGAGTCTAAATTTGAAGACCACAAAAGTAAGTATTTATTTCATTTTTATTATTACGTTTATTATTACCTTTTCCAAAAGATAGTTTGTAATAACAGCACCAACAGGCTCACCTTGAGTATTAAATTGAATTTCTAAATATTTACCCTGTTTTTTTTAAAAAAAAGGTTAATTTCTCGGTAATAAAGTTGAATGATTTCATTAAACTTACGTGACGACTAGAGTTATCATTTCTTAGTGTTTTAGCACAACCAAAACTTTCCAACAATGGATTTGTTGCCAAGACCATTTCCTTTATTTCTTTAATAGATGAATTCTGGCCATCTCCGGATACGGCAGCAATGTATTGCATGATTCTCTTGGCAGCCTCTGTTTTTCCCGCACCAGACTCACCACTAGAATGACTTTAGTAAAATAATAATACAAACTCAAACACAGACTACTAACCTAATAATAATACATTGGTTTTCTTTATAGCTGTTCATGTGGCGATAGGAAGACTCAGCAATAGCAAACACATGTGGAGGCATCTAATATATATTTATTTATCATCGTGTTTCCAACCCCCTCTTCCCCCTTTTTTTTATTATCTTTACCTCCAACAGGTTCTTTCCTCTATAACTTTTCAAGATGTCATCAGTATAGATTCCCAAATCTCGAAAGGGATTGACACTGATAAGTACATGACCAATGTAAGTCTAAACATGTATAAAAAAACGAGATGAGAATTCATGAAACAACCAGATTTCATTCCTTTTCCTTCTTACATAAATCTCGGCATTGGACCATCTCTTGTGAAGATTTTCGTTAATGGCCTCATTTGTAATTTTGGTCAAGAGTGTCATGTCAGACACACCGACTTGTTTCTTCTTGACGCCTTCCTTCCAATCTGCCCTAACGGGTCTGTTGGCTTTGATCTTGTCACCCTTCTTTCCAAGTAGTTTCTATTATCAAACAGTTATAGTTTTTTCATTCTATTTCAATATTTAGGTGTGTAAATACCTTTGCCATTGTATACGAAATGTATATATGAAACAGAAAGAGAGAAAGAAGAAAGAGTTATTTAAATATTATATTTATAAATAAAACTGGTGTAATACCAAAAGGCACAAGCAACCATTTCAAACACAGACGTCCTTTTAAGGTAAAAAGGATGTTCATACCTCTTTCGTTTGTCCAATCCCCTTTGATGTCATGACATCATTTTCCTTTGGTTTTTTTCTTGGAATATACAATATAGAATCGAAACTAAACAAGATGAATCGCTATAAAACAGTAAAAGAACAGAAAAGGTAAACCAGAGAGATTCAAAGAAGAGAGCATGCGCAAAACGAAACACTATATTTAGGCCACTGACATCATTGAGGTTTGATTACTAAAATAGGATATGAATATCAGTACAATGTGTCTCCCAATGAATCGTGTGTCTTTGATCCATAAATATACGTTGGTCATATTTATTTTACATGCTGGGCCGCTTGTCTTTTTTCAATCCAGTCAATCGATCAAATAGATACTTTTTTAAATAAAAAAAGTAGGGAAAATAGTATATAACAAAGTGTGATGAACAGCACTATCATCAGGATGGATAGAAGAGAGAATATTGACTAATTTATACTTCAAGTAGCACTACGTACTTTGTAGAGCATATTTAGACTTTTTACCCAAGAATACTCTCGTTTGAAGAGGAAAACAATAGTATCATAGAGTTGTTTTTACAGTATTTTTACTTGAAATTGAGACGATTCCGCAATTTTTTAGACAGAAGTGAATAAAAAATAACCTTTTCTTCATTCAATCTTTATTATATTCATTTATCCTGATCATCGCGTATGTTTTCTTTTCCACCTTGATTATTCCATGTATCTTAATTTCATAAATCTCGAAACTGAGATCATACTTCGAATATTGAAAAGACATATTAAAGCTTTACCTAAATTTTATTTCCTCGTACATCCATTGTACAGCAGCACCTCAAATAACCAATTAAGTATTAATACTTATACTTGAAATTTGTCTTCTACATATATAAAGACCTTGCAAGCCCAACAAGTTTCTTTATTTTACCTAGACATTTGAACAGGTCATCAGCAAGCCATGCGCTAGCTATTGCGTACCTCGCCAAAAGTTGCGGAGACCATCCAAATCCTTGAGAGGCTGGCTTTATCTCTATTAGCCAAGAGCCTAGTTGGGTGCATCCTCTTGGAAATTTATAAGGCTTAACGATATGTCCAATGGAAAAAAAAGGATATCGTTACATACACTACACTTTTCACGACAAATTCAATTAGAGTGACGTCAATGTAATATCTAAGCCCAAATTGGCTTGTGCATTTTTTTATTTCCCTTTAGAATGGATTTTGGTTTTACCATTCGCTGTGTTAGTACTATACGCTCTTTTTTTTTTACCTCAAATAATAATAATGGTAAACTAGGGTGCTGTCAATCCCATACTTAAGCTTCAAATGATCATAATACTGCGCCACTGATTGCTATAAAATGAGTATACTTCCTATAGAGCATGTTGTTGCCATTTACAAAAGAAGCAACTGTTCATTAATAGTAAGGAGAGAACGATGGTTTCATTGTTATTTATCAAAGGAAAGATCATGTGGCTCATTTTGATCGTGTAAGGTAAATAATAAAAGACGGAGAAAATTGTTTTTATTTATTTATCTCTCTATCTCTTTCTCTTACTTTATTATGATCTATAAAAAAATTGTACCTCTTTATTTTCCGCCAAAATGATACCAATTATCTCAAAATATGGTAAGTTATATTTGGTAATTCACCCTCATGGTTATACTTAGTTTTATTCTTAATTACTATTAATAGTTAATCATCATTCTTCATGGTACAGTTCTTTTATTTGTGACAACAATGAAAATGGCTTCATAAACGGAAGGAGGCTGGCGGGAATCCACTGTATTGATGTTCACTTCGTTTTGACTTTTTGCAAAAGGTAAGAATATCATGCTCATGTTATACCTTTATTTTTTTTGAACGCCGTCACTCTAATTTAATTTGTAGTGAAAAGTATAGTACATGTAACGATATTCTTAAAAAGCACAAACGTTCTCAACATGGCTACAATACCAAAGTTTCCAAACGAAGCTGACAAGGAGTATTATCTTAGTGACGATATACGAAAAAAGGCTATCAAACACGATTACTTGTTAACATGCCCAGTGAGTACGTTTGCGGACATGAATTCTATGATTGATGGGCTTCCAGAAAATGTACTTTTAACAGAAGACCCTCAAAACGTATATAACGACATAAAAACAGCGTTACCTAAATTAACAAGCTCAGATGGCACGATCGTGCTACCAGTCAATATCAAACAATTTATTCGAAAAGTATATGGTCATTTTTCAAAAAGAAAAACGAAAGCTAAATTCCTTGAAGCGTTTAATATTGAAGTTGAAGCCAATCAGCCAAGAGTAAATGCACGAAAGGTGGCGCAATAACGAAATAACACCTACTTGCAAGCCCAGCTACATGGAGTAAATTTTACGAGACAAGGTCTTGATGAATTTGAGCAAGAATATACCAATAATATCAATCCTCACTCGCCTCAAGCTTCAACAAGTCACCACTCACCTCAGGCTTCAACAAGTCAAAATTCATCACCAACACCTATGAAGAAGGTAATGTGAGCAAATTAAATGATAAAACGCAAGACTAATTGTTTTTTGCTATTTCAGACCTGTACCTTGGATAAAAATAAAAAGAGATTCACAATATTCCATCCAACTGCGTATCATACTTGTCCAAATAAGCCGAAAATACAAAAGGTTGATCGAGAGGCAATTGTGGAAGTAAGATCTGGCTGTGCTCCAACTTCCTGGCAATTGCGTGCGAATTGGAATCTCCTCTTCGAGATGTTAGCTACGATATACCACGAGTTACTTGAACGGATAAAAAACACGGGTAGTCTAACGGCCGTTAGACTACCCGTAAAAAATATTCCTATCGGAGCATCAAAAAAAAATCGCGTGTTTGGAATGATCCCACTGTGTAGTCAACCAAATGAACTTTGTGACTTTTGCTACGCAAACTTGTTGTAATTTTTTAAAAAAAAAGTGGTGTGAATCCATATCTCTCTTTTTTTTTCTCCTATTCCTTTTTATTTTAATTTATATATATAAATAATAATTATATAATGGTATAGTAGTAATATTTTAATCATAATAATCAAACAGCAATAATAACACTTGGTATTGTTCGTTACCATGGTTACGGTTGCTATGGTTATAAACTACCATTATTAAACTTCGTTATCTTTATCATAGGCGGATAAGTCAGTGGAAAATAAGTTGGGTCATTTCGATTTCAAAGATAAGCCTCCCATGATGTCCCAATCAGCTAGATCAGGACTCCAGGTATGAAACCATGATTTAGTTTCTTTACTTGAAAAAAAACAAAAATATTAACTGAATAATCAAAAAATACTTTAGTTTCCTGTTGGTCGTATTCACAGATACTTAAAAAAACAGAGTGGTGCAAATATACGCGTTGGATCAAAAGCAGCCGTTTATACAGCCGCTATTCTCGAATATCTTACCGCAGAAATATTGGAATTGGCCGGTAATGCCACAAAAGATCTTAAAGTCAAACGTATCACACCTCGACATCTTCAACTTGCTATTCGTGGAGACGAAGAACTCGATTTACTCATCAAAGCGACTATTGCTGGTGGCGGTGTTCTCCCTCATATTCATAAATCGCTTATTGGCAACACAAAGGGCACCAAGAAGGCATAAACGAAAAAAAAAAAACAATAAAGCAAAAATATACATATATCTCATCATTATCATTTCTTTTGGATGCTGATGTGGCAACAATCCATTTCGTGTTTTTTAAAAAAAGAGATGGGAAAAGAGAACCTTTTTTTTGTTTTATTTTTCTTAAAGCTGATGACATTATACATGTAATAAGAAAGGGTTGTTCAAGTTATTTTTATTGAAAATAAAGGGCTTTTTTTATATAAAGTGATTCCTCCTCTAAATCAAGGATTCTATTTTTTTGACGCATTCCAAACTTGTTGTTAAATTTAACTTGGAACCATTTGACAGTGTCTTCAATGGTGGACAAGTTGTGCTCACGTTGAGCCTTCAAGATGGTGTCTCGGGTGGGTAAAACGTATTTGAGATACAACTATGGTGTAAAGTTGACGTCATGAGAGAAGGGAAGAGTGACATCAGTTCCATCTTGATGAATATTCTTGGATGATGTTGTCAATTTTGTCAAGACCAAGATCCTGTTCCTTGGTCATGCGTTCTTCCAACTCTTCAAGGCGTGCTGAAAGAACAAAGTGGGTACCAAGACCAGCCAACCTAAAGACGATGATAGGCAACAATAATAATGAATGATATAAAGGTAAATTATACATACAATACATCTGCACCCTTAAGAATAGTTCCTGTCATTGTCAAGAACTTTCCTAAATGGCCATCCAATCTGGACATATAGTAAGGAGCGAGAGAGTCACAAAAGAGACCAATGGCAGCTTCAGGCATAGCGTATTTGATGTTCTCAGTTACGATTCTGAATGGAGCAAACATAACCAAGCCTCCACCAAGACCCACTATTATCATAATGATTATTTTATTAAACTTTTATTTTTATTTTGTTCATTTTAAAAGCACTTACTTGTAGGACCGCTCATGATAGGAATCAAAGGTTTATTAAGAGTAGCATGACGATACATTTGGCTATAGATACGATCTGTCTTTCCTTGCAATGTGAAATTTTCAACTTTAAACCTTAGCGCGTGGTAGCACAGCAAACAGCTTTACCGACTTTTCTATTGTACTATATTTTTGGGAATATAATAGAGCAGTGAGGATTTTTATAGAATAAAAATTGTATTTAAATGTAGATTCCCTTTCTTAAGCAAGATATAGCGTTCTTACACAAAATAAGAAGAGCTATCGTCTTTTGTAATATCGACTGAATTACTTTGAAAATAACCAATGCAACTAATTCGAGTTTAAAATCTATATACAGTTTCAATTATTAAATAACAGTGTTTTTTAAATGTGGGATCGATTAAATTAAAGAGAGAGAGTGTGTGTGTGAGAGAGAGAGAGAAAGCAAGAGTGCAAAATAAACATTACCCAATCGGAGCTCAACATTAAAATCCCTTCAACTGAGGTTTGCATGGCTCACCATATCAGGTTCCACCAATATCATTTCTACCAGGGAAAAAACATTTCTGCGCGCTTGATTTGATGCTTCTAAAAACCACAAATATATCTTACTCATATTTATACCTATATAATCTAACAATATTAGTATCACAGAAGATTCTTAATAACGCAGATCAAAAAGTTTAAAATTTATATTTTCAAGTGACGAAACTAAGGGTAATAGACTATATATATTATATTGACCTTTTCTCTAAATAAAAATACTTCCAGAACATTGAAACTAATAAGAAAAATGACGAAAATACCAAGAAAAAAACGTTTTTTCCCTATGTCATCGTCTTAATATACATGCCCATATCTCAACAGCAATATCATAATCCAAACTTTATAAAATCCATCTCAATCATTAATCTTTATTTACAAATATATTAAAAAAGAACATTAGAACACCAAATCAAAGTAACCATTTTATGGCGTTTCTTTCGCGAATGTGTTGTTAATTTCATAATTTCATTTTTAGAAAGTGCGTTACTATATCGAGGTGCAACATTTGATTGATATGCATTGGAGGAGGAGAAACTACTCCTACCAGCTTCATTATGATTTAATTCAAGGAAAGTAAAATAACATAAACCTACACAATTACATTATTTTATTTATGGTAAGTAGGCAACAAAGGTGTACATTAGGCAGGTGAAATAATCTTGGATTAAAAAAAATGAGTGGATGATAAAAAATAATATAGATCTTATGTTTCTTTTCATTTTCTTATAACAATGGATTGATGAAACAGCTATTGAATATCAAATATGCAGCAGATGCTGATAAAACGCTTTTCCTTTACCAAGCTTTAGATTTGAAAGTGATGGTATTTACAAGCTCCACATTTTGAAATTGACTACACTAATTTAAGGATAAAATCAACCATCCCTTTCTCCCCAGTTTTAGTACTCGCTTTTCACACTAATTTCTTTGATAAAAGGCGTTATAAAATTGGGTATGCTTAATTAGCTACTGTTCCCCCAAAAAACTAAAACTAAAACTAAAAAATGGGATAAGCTTTAAAGAAAATACCATGAGAGTAATATTCAGATTAAAGGCATCTATCGGCTTTGTATTCGCTGTTAACGTTAATTTCACCTTTTTTAATATCTGCGCTAATACGCATGGCTCTCATCTTTTTATTGTTTTTTTCATCAAAGTGATTGTCCAACAAAAAAGGATTATTCCAGCATTGAGTATATCCGGGTTTGTACTGCTTGTGGAAAACTAAGGTGACTAATATAGCCGCTTTAATTGTAATTATAACGACGATCTTTTTGACTGTTAATGAATTAGCCCAAGGACATGTTTGTTAGACATTATTTAGCGATGTAATTTTTCCGGATTTACAATTCGTCATTACTTTAAAAAAATTCAAAAGTTTCGCGCAATTACTATGCTACAATGAATAAAGCTTTGTCCGGAAAATAATCATTCTCTTGATTTCCCTTTTTAAAGAAAAAATTACTTTAAACCATCAAAAAATATCAAATTAGAACAATCCCTTCCATCCCTCTTCTCTCCTAATTTAATTTATTTACAAACCCTTCTTTCAATTCGTTCTTTTTCCGTTTCTTCCTTTTTTTTTTGTCTTTTCCCTTTTTTTCCATCTTATTTATTTGTTTAAAATTATTTTCATATATAAACATATATGTCGCAAAATACGCTAGATGAAAAAAAAAGCGACAATAAAGAAAAAGATGATATAAATATTCAGCATACTCTTGCCAGCAAAGAAGACGTCTTTTATATTGAAGAAGAAGAAGATAGAAAAGACAAATATGATGGAGAGGAAGACATTGATATTCAAGTAGTGAATGAGTTGGCAACTGTAGAAGATGATACGACTTTACCTTGTTATACACTTCGTACTTTTGTTATAGGCATTGTAAGCTTTGTGATATATGTCAATATACTACTACTATCAAATAAAAATAATAATCCAGTAAATCATGTATATATAGGCATTGGCATGTCTCAGTTCATCTGTCTACCAGCTTATGGTGTTTAAACCTGTAGGACTTCCTCTAACCAACACGTTTATGCTCATGATTGCCTATGTATTCTGTACAGCATGGGCAAAATACCTCCCTTCAGGTGGATGGCTCAACCCGGGTCCCTTCAATGTGAAAGAACACGCCTGTATCTATGTGATTGTATCGGCTGCCAACACATCAGCCTATGCAACATTTATTTTATCAGCCCAAAATCTCTACTACAACAATACACCAAGTGCAGCGGGTTCTATCTTTCTGTTATTTGCAACACAAACCATTGGTTTTGGTATCGCCGGTCAACTGCGCTCTTTTCTCGTTTACCCGGCCAATATGATCTGGCCAACCTCACTTCCTACCGTGTCACTTTTGCGCACATTAAACTCAAATAAGGATGATGCACGGTGGAGAACACGTTTCTTTTTTATCGTGTTTGGCTGTGTCTTTCTGTATGAATTTATCCCCCAATACATGATGCCCATTTTGGGAGGTATTTCCATTATTTGTCTTGCACGTAATGACTCTGAATGGGTGCAGAGACTGTTTGGAGGACTCGCTGTCAATGAAGGCCTGGGTATCTTTCAGTTGAGTTTTGATTGGAACTATCTCTCTAATCTCAATCCCTTGGTATTGCCACTCTGGGTTCAACTCAACGTATATGCCGGCATCATCATGCTCTGGATCATGGCACCCTTACTCTATTACTATAATGTCTGGGATGCACAAAGCTTCCCATTCTTGTCAAACTCTATTTTTCAGCTATTTCCAAACGGTACTTCTGCTCTTTACCCGCAGCATGCGGTACTAAACGACGACAACTCGTTGAACCAAACTGCTTTGGAGGAGGTTGGCCGCCCTCATTTCTCAACCGTATTTGCTGTCCAATATATTTTTATCAACTTTGCAGTGACAGCTTCCATTGCACACATTGCTTTGTTTCATGGAAAGGATATCTGGAGATCATTTAAAAATGCGGCTTTGAAAATGAGAGGAAAGAATGAGAACGAAAGGGAATTAGGAAATATGGATGTTCATATGCGCATGATGCAAGCATATAGAGAGGTACCGGCATGGTGGTATTATACAATTTATTTTGGAGGCATTGGACTTAACATTGGCATTGCATATGCCAATCATAGTCAACTTCCTTGGTGGGGTGTTATTACTGCTATTGTCATGTCAACTGTTTTATCTCTTCCTTTGAATATGATTACAGCATTGACTGGTTCCGGTTTTGGACTTAATGTGTTTGCTGAAATGATATGTGGCTTTATACTCCCCGGATACCCAGGTAAACAGAAAAGGGGGTTTATTTTCTTGATTTGGATAATACTCATGGTTTTATCATTATTGTTATTAGTGGCGAACATGTACTTCAAAACATTGGGGTATAATACACTTAGTCAAGCTGGAGCAATGGCAAGTGATTTAAAAATTGGACACTATCTTAAAGTACCACCACGCGCTATTTTCCTAAGTCAGATGCTGGGAACTACTGTTGGATGCATCTTTAATTATATCGTTAATACTGTAAGTCGGTTCAGCATGGAAAATTTTTTCTTAAAAAGCAAATCATTAAACACATTTCAACTACTTAGAGCGTAGTTAATTCCCAACGTGAAGTGCTTTTGAATCCAGAAGGGAATAATGTGTGGAATGGATCTACTCCTCAGGTAAATTTTCTTAAACATAAAATCATTGAATCTAGACTGTTAACAAGATTATCCCATTACTACCGTTATATTTATTTAGACCATCAATTCTGCTGCTATAACATGGTAATGCACATGTCATTTTTTTTTCTCGATAGATTTAATACTAATCCTAATCATATATTTTAAATAAAGGGGCGCAATCGGTCCTTTGAATATGTTTGGTCCCGGAACAAGATACTATATCATCCTCTGGGCATTTGTGGTAAGAGTTTAATTGAGATAAAGTGTGGCAAAA
>VCJC01003338.1:18975-40212 GCA_024140195.1 Backusella luteola | reverse complement strand
AAAAAAAAAAAAAAAAAAAAAAAAAAACAAGACCTCTTTGAGGTACATCTCAAGTTATTGTAAAAGTCTAGTTGCAAGTAGTCAATGTACCAATGATCTAGCAACACTTATTAATTAGATGTTTATTTGTCAAAACGTTTATTTTTTCGGATAAAGTTAAAGTCTGAATAATGGGGTCGTTAGAATTCAAAAATTAGTTGGGGCCACTTGAAGTAAACAATCAGAGATGATCATAAGAGCTCTTTGTTGTTTTTTTAATTCATTTTTTAGAAGATATTTCATTTTTTAGCTACAAGGGAGTCACTTGACAAGATCAAACAAACCAGTTTCACGGTAAAGTTCAGCGAACTTAATCCATCTTGAACAAAACGGTATATCACCAGACCAGTCTACACATGTGTTTGTTTAAAAAGATACTTGCTATTTCCTGTTTTTACTTTACTCTTGAAAATTAACAAACACAAAACAAGTTTGAATATAAATTCAATTATGAAGTTTCTTGAAACGTTATATGTAGGTTATGCATATGAAAAAGGGTGGATAATCGTGAGTGTTTTGGTTTCTCCCCAAAAAAAATCTATTAACTATTATCGTAAAGAAAGTAATCCAGATTTTTTTGGACTCTCTTTGTAATAAAAATAGAAATTGTTACAGTAGTAGGGTTTTTGTTTCCAAATCACTGGATATGGTTTAGGTGTCACAATCCGGAAATATGGAATATTAAATGAGCACCTGCGGTGTAACAGAAAAAAAGTATGGAAACATGACTTGTGATGAAAGGAATAATAGGGCTTGGCAAGAACCTGATTCTTAGTTTTGGAAATGAAGTCGCTGTGATGATAACAATGTATACCCTTGACTAGATTAGTTATGTATATATATAGCTCATGCTATTCTTTGTCTCAGAATGTTTTTAACTGTTTTGCTTTATTTGTACTAAAAAATAAAGATATATGTTTAAAGTCTTGCCAAAACTTTATTTGAAAAAAAGATAGATCTTATTGGATTTCATAATAATGCAATCCGCATAATACAGTTTTTATGGATCTCTCTATACCTCTCTCTCATTTTTTGAGAAAAAAAGAAACAAGACTTGTACTATCTCTTGGGTAGAAATGAAGGCCTGTACTAACTTCAAACCATGAACAAAAAGGAAATTATCTAGAACCATTTCACTGGTCAACCTTTTTTTTCTTACCAAAAATCTCATGTTTTCCAAACTGGGTAAAAAGAAAACATAAGCCATACGTGTAATGGAGTAGGGTACTTATAATATCAACATATCCGTCAACTCTTATTTTTTTTTGTATTCTATATTTTTATAGCGATGTGAATGAATATATAACGTGGAAGCCAGTGGTCGCACAATACTCTTATTCCATGTAAAAGATATCGAATTAAGCGGAGTAAGAGTGCACCATTACCAAATAAAATGGGCACGAGAAGGAAAGGAAGAGAGTATGTTGAGTATAAGAAAATGTTTAAATCCAAGATAATTAATATAATAAATAAAAAATATTATATTTCATACACATGTAATCGGAATGGCTGACAACGTGGAGCTATCCCTAGAGTACGAAAATAGCGCGGATATACCAGTGAATATCTATCGCGTATCCTATTCAATGACCTACTTTTCAACATATTTAAAGTAGTGAAGGTGTCAGAAGACACATTGATGATGTTTGCCTATTCTTTTGTTAGTATTGATTTTTTTTTCTTATCAGATTTAGAACAGGACCAAAAAAAACCTATAGAGACTACTACCCATTAAAAACAAGGGAGAGGTGTTATCAGCCAATCTCGATTTGATTAGATAAAAACAAGATAATTAAACAAGACATTCAATTAGCGAACATCTTCTCCTTTTCTTTTTTGTAAGGGTATCTGTTGTTAAAAGAAGCGATTACAATTCCTATCATGAAATGAGTATAGAGTAGAGTTCATTATGTTACTGCCAGAGACAAATAGGAATTAGATTATCATGTCTGCTTTTAAAAAAAAATCAAGATTGATGAGCTTTATGTGCTTTTTATTTTAGTTTTCCCAGAAGCGTATAATGGAAGTTTACTTGGGGTCATTACTAAATATTGAGTCATGAGAGGCCAAGGAATGGTATTGAATTAAGGTTTTTGAATAAGGCCCTTTTTTTATATTAAAATATCATATTTCCCGTAAAATTAAGCAAAATGAACTCAATTAATGTGTAATGCATCTTTTAAAGGGGTGATATTTTTTTAAGGCGAAAACATTCTTCATTATCAATGTCATCATTGTAAACGTCATTATTTAATTTTTTTCTCTCTTTTTTTTACATATTTCTTTTAGCTAAACTGGGAGACTTGTGCCTGAAAAGAAAAACAGAAAAAATAAATAAGAAGCTCAAGTCTGAGTTTTCTTTTCCTTGTTCTTTATGGCAACCACTCTATGTATACATTCTAGAATAAAAGGGTGGTCCGAAAGAAAAGAAGAGGTATTCACGAGTATATTGATATTTCGCATTAATTAATTATTCTCGTGATGCTCAAATTATAAAGTGTTTATATACATTACGTGTATCGGCGTGCCACTTTCTTTTTTTTGGGGGTAAAAAGAGAAACGCGGGATGGTTACCGGCATATTCGTGGTACAGGCTTCTATATTTGATGGCAGCGAGAGCGGAGATGAATGGCGGTCGGTCCTCATAAATTGCCACAAAAAGAGTTGTCATGAGCACTTTAAAAAAAAGAGAGACAGAGAGATTATGTGTGTGTGCGTGAGCGGGAGAGGGAGGGATAAAAAGAAAATATTGCAGCTATAAACGATTGAATTGAGTAAAAGAACAGGCGGAAAAAATGTATAATAAGGTTCAAATGCTAAGCCAAAAATTTCATTCAAGGCACACACCATAAATGTCTTCCATAAGGCAGATTCCTCGCAGATAACTAAAACCTATACCTTCTTCTCTTTCTATATAAAAAAAAAGACGGAAAAAGAATAACGCTAAGTTAAAAAGAAAGAAAGACAGTTTTAGGAGAAAGATAAGTCAGAGAGAGAGAGAGAGAGAGAGAGAGAGAGAGTAATTTATACAAACCCATTTATTAGATAATTCGGAATAAACAAGAAAAAAGTAAAAAAGTCCTAGTTCCTTTTTTTTAAAAAAAAAGTTTCTACAACCTGTTATTACCATTGCTGAATAAGTTAATTTTATTATTATTATATTATTATTATTACATTAAAACAAGAAGGAAGCATATATAAAAGAATTAAGAACGAGAGATATTTACAAAATAGCAATAATGATGATAATGATGAATTATGATTTAAGTAATAAATGTTTCCATTTTTTATATCGAATATTTTTTGACTCTTGCTCAGTTGGCTGAAATGATTTGAGAATCCTGTGTTTCAAATGTTTTGCCGACTGTTTAAATGATTTATGTTCGGGCACAGGTGCATCATCTGCCAACTCTAACGCCAGCTGCGATTCATCCCATCGTTGGTGAGGTTGCTGCTGGTGTTGTTGCAGCGGTGGTTGGTCATTATTAGTGTCATCATTTGTAGTAGTAGTAGTATTAGTTCTAGTGGTGGTTGTCGACATATCGTGAAGAGTGGAATTGGAACTCGAAATTGAAGAGCATAAAGAAGGTAATGGATATGTACTATCTATGCTTTTTTGCTGCCTTGAATGGGTTGATTCCATAATTAAAGTGTAATAATTGACTTTGCTTTATTTTAATAAGAACAATGTGATATTTAATATAATATTTTACAAATTTAAAAAGAAGATAAAAATATGAATAGAGAAAGAAAAGAGAAGAAAAACACAGATTTAAGAATCTTTAAATAAAAAATAGAAACAAGAGAAAAAAAAATGTGACAGGCCAAAGAAAGTTAGCCATTTTGAAACATTTTAAAAAAAAACCCCCTTCCAAATATATAATCACTCTTTGTTTTTTTTTTTAAATAGAAAAGAGAGCGCAAGTGAGCAAAGTTAAAAGTTGTGGCGTAATGACCAAGTTCCACCAAAGCGTCCTTTTATGTGCACCATTCTATTTTTGTTCAAAAACAAAACAAAAAAATTATTTTTGGTTTTCATGACAACTGCCAAGCAACATACAAAAAAGGCAAAAAAAAGATAAAAACAACACAATCTTTCCTTTCTTTTTGATAGTTTTAATTTCATGTTGAAAAATAATTTAACTCTTTTATTTTTAACTATAAATTGAGAGCGTAATTTGTCATGAACAAGGTTTAACATTGATAAGCTGAGGGTACATCCAGAAAACATGCCTGGGCGGTTATTTAAAACAGAGGCTGAGAATAAATTCGTAACAGAAAAAGACCTTTTTGTCTCTTTCTAACTGTGCTTGTGGTGTCACATTTTACCATTTTCTAAAGTTAAAAAAAAATGCAAGATAAGGAGTTTGAATAGTATGATGCTACCAACATATATTTTTCAGGCCTTAAATCTTGATAGGTCATCAAATGATGAAGTGCTATGATTTCATTTGTTTTGCATTAATATGCTAATGATCAATGGCATAATTAAATGATATCAGAAGCAATTATATTTCTGATTTGGCCTCTCATATTGCACAAGAATGTTACATTTTACTATATCATATATAATTGCCTATTGTTCTGGAGTTCTAAATTCTGTAACAAATGTGATTTGTTCACATTTAACATTTATTTTCTGTTGAACGAATCGCATGGAGTCTCTTCTGTTTTTAGTATAATTCTCTTTTTAGAAGCGAAAGATAGGTCAAAAGCTTTCATCTTTTCTATTTGTGTCTTGGTTTTGTTTGGTTTGTGTGTAATAATAATAACATTGGAAGAGTCTAATTTCTTTGTTTATTGTTATTATTATAGATATATGTTGATTTTTGCGTTTAGTACATTGTTTTTTTTTTAATTGTAATATTTTAATAATTGTATTATATAAATAATCAAAATAATAATTTTATGCAACACGCTTTCCAAATTCCTCACTAAAAAAAGTAAAATAAAAATCATGTTAATAACAGTTACCAAAAATACCTTTCACATTCTGTACAACTTACTTGTATTCACGCCAAATCTATAAAAAAGAAAAGAGATAAAAAAGAAAATATGAGTTACCAAAAACAACAAAATATCTTCAACCAACTCGATCCAATCAAACCAAACATTATGTAAACCATTCTCCCTCCCCCAAAAAAAAGGATTGAGATCCGGTTCCCCAACCGGTAGCTCCATCCGTTCCTAATCCGAGCTCTTAAAATGAAAAATGCTAATACTTACGACAGGAGCAGATGTGCAAGGAATCAGGCCCACTTCAGTAACAACCAAGGTAATGTATTTAGAAGGTGTGACATCATACAAGATATTAAGCAATCTTAAATCAGGTTGGTCTCTCCACTGACCCAATACTGTAGGCTCATCGTTGTTATTAATAGTCTTGACCAAATCATCGGGGTTTCCAAGTTCATTCAAAACAAATGAATCGACCTGAGTGCGGTTAACAAACTTGTAGGTCTCACAACAAATCATAACAGGGATCTGCTTGTCACTGGCTGCCATGGCAACCATGGAACTACCAATACGGGAATATACGGCACCGTTGTTAAGCAACGCATGAGCACCCATCAAAACCTTTGTTACAGACTTGAGTGCAACATAGATACTTGAAAGGAGATGGTAGGAACAATCAATTCCAGCAGCCGTCAAACGACGCAACAAGTGTTTACCCTCGAATAATGGACGACTGTCTACAACAATCACCTTGAAATCAATTCCCTTCTTTTTAGTTTCTAATAATAAGCTTTCGACGACAGATGATTTTGCGTAGGTTAAAATAACATCTCCATTCTGGATCTTTTGTAAACCGTTTTGAATAATTAACTGATCGGCCATTGTGATGCGTTCACGAATAAAGTGTCCAATATGTTCAATCAAACGACTGCGAGCCTGTTTGAAATGGATGAATAAGCTTGTAATACACATGGCCATAATCCTTGTACTTACATCATCATCAGACAATGGTGGGTCTTCTTCAACAATATCAGCCATCTCCTTCTTTAACCAACGAATACACTCACGCATACTCAAAGACATGGGACGGACGCTTAAAAGATAAGCGATATGAGGGTCCAAATGCTTTTGAATGTGTCTTGAGAAGGTGGCATCGGAAGGAGGCTTATGATCCTCAATCACCTTTTTTAAAATGGCAATAATATATCAATCATCCGAGAGATTGTTTTGTTCTCTATTTTCTTCTTCTCCTTTTTACCCAAACATACCTTTGCGAATATCTCCAACATGGCAACACAACGAGCATTTGAGCCAACGATTTTATGCTCAGAGAAATAAAGACCAAGTTGGACAACAGCAGGATGAAGATCCTTAGTTGCTTCAGGACGCTTAGGTGCATCCAAATGAAGTAACCAAGGTGCTTGGTTCTGTTGTCCCTTTGTAATTGGCTTTTTCTTTGCTGCCACTGCTGCTGCCACTGCTGGTGCCGCGGGTGCTTTTGATTTATCATTCTTTGCGTTGTTTCCTGCCTTATTTTGTTGCTGTGCGTTCATACGCTTTGCCTTTTCTTCTCTTTGTTTTTCCTGAATAGCACGACGCTCAGCTTTTGTCATTTCTTTTTGTGATTTCTTGGCAGGTTGCTGGGGATTCTCTTTGCCTTTCTTGCTGGGTGTGCTTGGTGCACTGCTGCTTTCTTCAGTGGTTAAGCTCTTGCGATGTGCTAAGGGCGATTTCTTGTCATCTCCTAACCAGCGATTTTCATAGGATGAGCTCATGGGCTGGCCCATGTTGGGCGAACCTGATACTTTTCCGGCGGCATTAACAATCCCAAGAGGCTAAACAGTTTTATTTGTTTTAGCAAGTTAAAGAAAAAAGAGGGGAAGAAAAAAGCGCTTACATTAGACTTTGTTGGTTCCATGTTTATTGTTTTTGTTTTAGTTAGTAATAATAACGCGGTCGAAAAATAAAAAAAAAAGTTTATAACAAATTTCTTTTTTCTTACGATTGACTAACTATGATGCATTTGAGTGGCGCACGTGACTAGTCAAGGTGGCTTATCTGCCCTCATTACAATGCTTTAGACGCTTTAGACTTTAGTCTTTCATGTAATATCGATGCATGAATCAAGAATTGGGCAAAGGTAATCTGACTTGAATAAATACGTGCACCAGAAATCTGTTCTAATTATAAATAGCAAATATACCACTCGATCATTATTTTTTAATAGACTAAAATCTTTATTATTGTGATATTATTGTTTGTCTGGAGGCTGATACAAGGGACTGTTAGATAGCAACATTAGTTTTGATTACATTCGTTTTTTTTTAACGAATGAAATGTGGGCAGATAGATACTGACATATCTATTCATTAGCCTTTTTATTATGCATTAATAAAAAGAGTAACAGAATAAAAAAAATGCTTGATTGCGTCGAATTTTCTCTTTTTACAAGATACAAACTTTTATGAGACACTTAGCATTACTCTTGTGATCGACTAATTTCAACCACACGGGTAAAAAAGGCCTTTGTTTGTTGTTATTCTATTGCTTTTCCTAATTTCGACTCCATATTT
This sequence comes from Backusella luteola, assembly GCA_024140195.1. Taxonomy (NCBI): domain Eukaryota; kingdom Fungi; phylum Mucoromycota; class Mucoromycetes; order Mucorales; family Backusellaceae; genus Backusella; species Backusella luteola. The sequence goes on along the minus strand of VCJC01003338.1, from coordinate 32,644 downwards.
TTGAATTCTGAAAAATAAAATGCTTCTTTATTTCTTTCTTTCTTTCTTGGTACTATTGCACATTATAAACAAAAAAAAACAAGATGCAAATGATACGTAAGTACCAAACATGTATCATGAAGGGAGATTACAATCATATCTAAGCGATAACATCTTATTAAAATTAGCTCAACAACTCGATAATCTCGTAAACATTGATGCCAACGTTTGGACAAGCGCTCAAAATGGTGACTCCTATGCTCAGCTCGACCTTGGTAAAGCGTATTACTCTTCTGCCTTTACAAAAAATAATTGCGTATTGGCTTTCAAGTGGTTATCTCTCTCCGCAGAACAAGGGAACATGGAGGCTCAATTTCGACTTGCGAATTTATTTGCGCTTGGTCAAGGTACCTCGAAAAGCCATTCACGTGCGCTCGAGTGGTATACGAAATCCGCCCTACAAGGATATTCAAAATCATTGGTTCGCTTGCACAATCTAAATCAAGACGAAAAATCGATGTACTGTCATGGTAGAAGAAATAGCGACGAATGTTCAGTAGAGGACAGCTATAAAGCGCTACTAAAGAGTAGATTTAAACCACATAATATTAGATTACAACTCAGCGGATTCAAGGAACATTTTTTGCGGGAGTATGAATCATTTAAAAAAATGGAAGAGTGTGATCAAAATGCACTGTTGAGCATGGGTTTTATGTTTCACCACGGCTATGGAGTCAATAAAAGTATCGAAAGGGCAATCTACTTCTACTCCAATTCAGCAGAAAAGTATGGTTCTGATATAGCTCACTATAATTTGAGGAAGATATGTCAGCAGCATCAAAGAGACACAAAAAAAATTCGCAAAAAGGTTTTCGAGTGGTACTCCAAAGCAGCAATCAATGGATGCACAGCCGCTCAAAGCGAATTGGGACACTTGTACCATAATGGAATGGGCGTTGAAAGAGACTATTCACAAGCACTCTTCTGGTATTCAAAGGCAGCTGATAAACGGTTTACTTTTGCTCAACTTAACCTTGGGAAAATGCATCGCAAGGGACAAGGCGCTATCCAGGACCTTCATGAAGCTATGAAACATTACAAGCTTGCTGCTCAAGGAGGAAGCATGGTCGGACAAAACTGCTTGGATCAGTTACTTTCACAAAAAAATATCACTTCTGACAAAACGGAAAATACTGAGTTGGAGGAATACAAAGACTTGACAAGCAAAAGAAGAATGCGCTCGCTTCTACGAAAACATATCGCCAAGCTTGATGGCTTTGAAAACGATGCGTCCTTAAAAAAACTTGCAATGAACGCTATGATGGGTGACCGAAATGCAATGTACGACATAGGAATAAAATACCATGATGGCCTTGATCTACCACAAGATGATGAACTCTCATTCCAGTGGATAAAGAGAGCAGGGAGAGAAAATCTACCCACAGCACAGCTTCGAATGGGAAAATGCCATGAAGAAGCAAGTGTTGGTGACATTGTTGATAATGAGTACTACAAAGCAAGTGTTTGGTACAAGAAGGGCGCATTAGAAAAACACCATGAACTTCAGTTCCACTATGGGCGAATGCACTACCACGGACGTGGTGTACAAGAGAATTTCCTGGAAGCCATTAAATGGTTCACTCTATCAGCTGGACAGGGTAATAGTGATTCGCAATACCACTTGGGATTAATGAAAATGCGGGGAGAGGGATGTCTACCTGATGAAAAAGAAGCACTTGACTGGTATAAAAAATCGGTATATCAGAAGAACACCGAAGCAATGTATCAGATAGCGCATTTCTATTATAAAGAAGATGCAGAAGAAGGAATACGATATTACGAGTATGCCTTAAAACACGGGCAGAAAAACATGACGAGTCAGCTTTTTCATATATATAGACAGCTCCAATCTAATGGCGATGGCGACAAATTTGTGCTGAATAGCTGTGATATAGAAAAAACTATTTGGAACGAATTTAACGATGGTATAAACATATTCAATCCATATTGGTGTAACATCGCTTGGATTTATCTTAAGGGCAAATATCTGAAAAAAGATTACATTAAAGCATATCTTTTACTCAGAAGATCAACAGAATTAACAACATATGATAAATTCTCTGTGCATCGCTACTTCGCAACTCCGGCTATCATTTCTACGGAAAATGAGAGCGCCAGTGATCTACTAGACTTGTTCAAAGAGGTTACCCACAAAGGAATTGAAGATTTGGAACACAATGTGGGTTACGCCTGTGAATTCGGGATACGCGACTATGAGACTTTAAAGGTTTTGGTCAATTCTGACCCTCCTGAGGCTCGTAAATGGTATAAAGCTGCTTCTGAAAATGGAGACTCTCGAGCGCAGTATAGGCTAGGTGTTATCTACGAAGATGGTAAAGGAGTCAAGACTGATTTGGATACTGCTGTTTATTTCTATACTAAGGCTATTGAAAGGGAAAATCCTGATGCTATGTATAGACTAGCCTGCTTGTGTCTTCGAGGCTCTGGATTAAAACAGAATTTTGAAAAATCATTTCAATTATTTACTCGAGCTCACAACATGGGCCAAAAGCATTGTCAACTGTTTTTGAAAACTATTGTTCAAACTGACCAAGATCAAGATCAAGACGTAACGTTAGTCATAGACTCTATCTTGATACCACCAATAGAAGAAGATGAAGAAAACGCAGGAAAGTATTACGCTGACGAGGAGGAATCTGCTAGCCTGTCCCTTAATATGCTCACTACAATTGCTCTCAACGGGAATATTGCATTACAATATAGACTAGGTCACCTATTTGAAGTAGAAAACCAATTTGTAAAAACTGATTTTTCGAAAGCTGTTTATTGGTATGCTCTTGCTTCGCAAAAAGGAGTGACAGAAGCCTCGTACAGACTAGGCGTGTTGTATGAAAACGGGCAAGGTGTCGAGAAGAATTACAACGAGGCAGCAAGATTATACATGAAGGCTGCAGAAAAGCAACATGAAAGGGCACTCTGTAGTTTGGCCCAGTTATTTCATTATGGAAGAGGTGTCCAAGTTGATATACAAAAGGCTTCAGATTTATACACCCAGGCTGCTCTTCAGGACAATGAAATAGATCAGAAGATGATATCAATGCTACAAGTACCAGACTACGACTACATGGAAAGCTGCATGCATCCTGCTCTAGAAATCGAAATACCCGAAGTTGGAAACTTATTGGACTTATATGAACATATAGCTCGTCATGGAAATACTCATTTACAAGCTAAACTGGGAGTACTCTATGAAAATAAGGAGACAGAGCAAGATTATCAAAGTGCTTTTAAATGGTATTCGATGGCAAGTCGCTCTTTGCACACGTATGGAATGTACTGCTTAGGAAGACTGCATGAAAATGGCCTAGGCACATCACAGAGCTACAGATATGCTGTCGAACTTTACATTAAAGCGAGTCAAAGGGGCTGTGCTGAGGCAGGATACCGACTAGGTGAAATATACCAATATGGACTTGGATTTACTGTGGATACTAATCGAGCATGGACATACTATGTGGAGGCTGCCAACAAAGGGAATATAGAAGCTCAATATAGACTTGGCCAAATCTACAATACACAGAAAAATACTTCTGACGGCAGTTTTAAGACGCTGGAGTGGCTCACAAAATCTTATCTTCAAGGGAACGACAACGCTATGGAACTTTTATATTCATTATATAACGACAATACCCCTTATGAACTGGTTTTTTATACTCGATTGTTTGATAACCTGATGAAATATACAAACAACAAAAACATGTATTTGCATATTAGAGATTATGGTGATCCAAGCATATATTACAGGTTGAGTTGCATGTACTTAACTGGAACTGGAACCCAAAAAGACAGAGAAAAAGCATGGGAATTCTTCAGAATAGCATTAAAATTGGTGTTTAGTATCTATAACAGTGATATTTACGATTATTTCAACGAATCTATTTCCGACTTTTACCGCATCGCCAAGACGAAAGCAAAATCAAATGACATGTACGCGGAAAGATTGCTTGGCCACATATACCTTGGAGGTATTGTACTAAAACGCCATCTTAATCGACCAAACAAGTCGATACACCCCTGTATTTTCAGAGAGAACGGTAATCTTGCTTCAGATAGATTCCCAAATAATCCCAATATGGCCGAAACCACTTTGGTATCTACAAATTACAAGTTAGCATATAAGCATCTCCTAAAAGCAGCCGAAAGTGGTGATGCCTTCTCTAAAATGATGGTTGGGCAAATGTATCACTGTGGTTATGGGGTGAAGCAAAACTTTGCTAAGGCATTTAACTGGTATAATGGAATTAAAAAAGATACTGTAGTTTACCAACTACATGCCGAATCAAATGCTACTTTACTATACGCGTTTGGCGATGGTGTTACTGTTCAAGATCTTCACCATATACATAGCGATTATAGATTGGGCTATTATAATTTGGCACAGCTTTATTACCACGGACACCTCATTTCTCAAAACTACAAAACTGCGTTTAATTTTTTATCGAAAGCCCAAGGCAAATACTGGAACGATGTATTTTATGTGATTGTAAAAATCAACCAAAGCGAGTCATCTGAGTTGACGTCCAAAAACCATCGGGAGTACTTGATGGTATCACGAGAGGTACTTCGACGAAAAACACAGTACCAACTTGGTATCATGCTGGAAAATGGTCAGGGAACCAGAAAGAACTACAGGAAGGCATTCAATATACTTTCAGTGGCCATGAAAAATGGAAGTACCGAAGCTAAAGATCATTTGAAAACACATTATAAAGATGGGATTTATATTGGAGATAAAATCAAACAGACTTGAAAAATATATAATAAAAGATGACTTTATTTTTAAAAATATGCTCTCTTACCACTTAAATACAATGATTTGACTGAGCCACATACAACTACAGCTTGCCTTCTATCTGCCTTCATCGCCTTCTTATCTGTTGTTTGTGTTATCATGTCATCCAATACGGAATAATCATTACTGGATTCATTCTTATGAAAAAAACGGGTTGTATTATCATCTGTTGTGACAAGTTTGACAACTTAGGTTACCGAAGACCTGTAAGAATTCCCATGTAATTCTAAATCCAATGAGGAGAAACGGTGGTCTCCAAACAAAAATTGGGTTGGTAGATTTTTTGCTCTTGAGAGTACATCCAGCTTGAGTTTTTTGAGATTCGAAAGACATACTGTGATATATCGATTGATACCAATTAGCTTTGTGTAATAATCGGATATTCTCAATTCTTTTATCGCTGGGAACTTTTGGTTTTCCTTTTGATCAAATGCTATCTTGAGTTGGGCAACGGTGAGGGACTCGATGGTGGGTGGGCATGACTGAAAGAATTCGATCAGGTTGAAGAACTTGGGTTCTGAGTATGGGTTAAAAGTAAAATGAGCATTATAATCCGGATGGCGATACATAAAATCATAGTGAGCTTCAAAAGACTTGAGTGATATCATCTTGCCTAGCCATTCTTCAAACCCTGTTGATGGAAGCACCTCCATCAAAACGAGCTTTTCAGTGTATTTTGATTGCTTTGATTCAGACAGCGCAACCAAGCATTTTTGGGTTGCCGCATGGAGCTTCAGTTCCTTGATGTGACAGCCTGCTTTATCCAAATACTCTAATAGCGATCCAAATGAACCATCTTCTTCTTTACAAACAAGTACCAGCGACGTTAACCTTTTCTGTATCATCATGGAATACCCTTGTTCATACAAGCCAGCCATCAAGGTGCCACGGAAATTAAAATAATTCATAATGTAGTTTAAACGCTCTAGGTTTGGATACTTTTTACTGAAATAGTGGATCCATTGACGTGTACAATGGGTTTTGAAGCTTCTCATTCTAACTTTCAGTGATTTAACATTTGTTGCAGGAACGATGGTGCCATATTCTTTACTGTCTTGTTGTAAAAGGTCTACAAAGTACAATGTCAGTGACTCTAGTAAAGGATTGGCCTCATATATGGTTTCGCATTGAAGCATGCTAAAGTAACAATGCGTCACAGCCGATGGTGCATTCTTTATTAGCTGGAAAATACTGTTGTTTTGTATCGTGGATGGTTTAAAACAAAAGTCCAAAGTAAGTGAGACGAGGCGAGACGAGGGGGATGCCAATACCAATCTTGTCATTTCAAACCCAAATGAATCCTCGATTTTTTCCAAGTAAACTCCACTATTTTGTCCAGGCGATGTCTCTTCTTTGTCTGGAATCAGGATACCACTCCTATCTCTATTAACTTTAATCACCCTAAGATTAGGGAAAAGGTGAAGGAGATTCCTTCGATCGAAGTATTTGGGGATAGAATTTGTCAAGATCATGTCAAAAACTTGAAGTCCTAGTTGTGGCTGTTGCTTGATCTTTGAAATAAGGTCTCTGAATATTTCAGGCTTGTAATTGATATTGATGGTATGAAGAAGAGTATGACTGCGAATAAGGGATTCCCATCTTCTACAAAACCAGTGTGTACTCCTGTTTTTGGTTGATAGGTAATAGAATAAAAATGGCGTTTAATATCTCGCCAGGTAATGTGTTCATTTTTGAAAGAAAACTGAAAGAAAAAAGGACATGCAGATGGGGTTGGTGAGAATCTGAAAAATAAATTAAATATCATTTCCTTGTACCAATTTTTATTATTATTATAAGCCTCATCCGCAGTTTGAGCAGACATTAATGAAACCGTTTTCTTTGATGATTTAATATATTCACTTATTCGTCATTCGATTCAAGTAGTAGATTTTTCAAGTTTCATAAAAATAAAACAAAATGTTTATAATTTTTAGTCTATAAATATAGGATAAATCATTTTGCTTTGGTTATCCTTTCAGGAAGAATATTTAGTACATGTAACCTGCGGCTTTAGAAATAGCTAAAAAAAAAAGTATGTATCACTGCGCCAATTGTGCTGTCATGGAGGGAATGTTCGACAACAAGTAAATCAGGCAATGGTATTTTTATTTCGAGTAATATTAAATAATACATATAAAAGCTGTCCTCTTTTTTGTTTCTGATTAAATTGATTATGATCGATTTTTAAGAAGCCAGTTTTTGCTTTATTAGAAAAAATATATGCAATAAAGAGTACCATTACAAATAAACAGGGAAATCGTTCATAGCCATTACTCTTGTAGAGGCACAAACAACGGCAATAGCATTCTCCCCAATCGGTTCTGGCATTGCTGGGACTGTATCACCCAACAATGCATAATCAGTAGTATGGTATATCAAGCAATAAAATCTCGTTTTTTCTGATGCGACAAGTTTGACACTCTAGACGAATTTATCTCTAACTTCAGTTCTATTGCAGGTAAATGACGATCTGGAAGCAGGAAGATGGGCGATTGGCTATCGGAATATTTCCTTACATCCAAGCAGAGTGTATCCAAGTTGGGAAGACATCTCGAGATAAACTGACAAGCATACTCGTATGAATAGCCCATACCAATAACAGTAAATTTCTTGATCATTGGAAATTGCTGAGAGTAGGCTACATCCTGTTTTAAAAAAGTATCCGCCGCGCTTATGGATTTCAGAGTAGGTGGACAATATTGACATAGTATGGCCAGGTTGGACTTCCAGATTCCCGGATTATTAGCATCATCAGAACTGGGCAAATAATTAAATGAAAGCGACTTGAGTGATGACATGTTGTTTATCCAGCCATATATTTTTGAGTCTGTGCCATGAAGTGTACAACTGTTGATATATTTGATTTGCTTCGATTCCTTCAAGTGTTGTAGAATTTTGAAACTGGGTTCAACGAATTCTAGTTCTTTTATTTAATATCCACATTGGTCATATTTATTAGTGATGGATTTATCGATGGCCAAATCCACAACTTGATGTGCTAAGTGCGGTTGTCTTTTGATCATAATGTATAAACCTTTCAAAGGCGTTTGGGTTGAAGTTGGTAGCAATGGTATCGATTAGAATATAATTGTGATTAAGGGACGCCCATTTTCTATTGACAAGTATGCACTGTTGTTTTTGTATGAAAGCTAGCGTAGTAAAAGTTTCTTTCGATACTTCGTTGGCTAAACTATCCATTTCGAAAGACGATTTTTCTTTTGGTTTTTTAATAGAATAGTCAAGCTTTTGTTTTTTTTAAAGAGATGAAGAACGTCCAAACTGATGAAACGTGTATCTCTCTCCGATAAGTTCATGTTTGTGACTATCTTTTATGATAGCTGACCACGAAAAAAAAATATTATCACAACAGGCATCCCCTTCCCTTCTCTCTCTGATAAATTTAGTCATGAACAGCTCTTTGCTCAGTCTTAGCCGACCTTTATTCGGTGGTATTAGCGGCGTCGTCAAACAAAACAGCTTCCAGGTTCCCAGTTGGTTGGGCCCAATTCTTTGGGCCGCTCCCAAAAAGAAGACATCACATTCAAAGAAGCGCATGCGTGCATCCAACAAGGGTATTCAGCAAAAGGAAAACGTCGGATCTTGCCCTGCTTGTGGCTCCAACAAGCTCTTACACCATTTGTGCCCTAATTGCTACGGCGACATCAAAAAGAAGGCAAAACAAGATGTGGTCAATGCATAAAAATAAGGGATTATAGAGAAAAAAGCTAGAATTGTTGTAAATATAAAACTAAATAAAAAATAAAGCTTTATGGCGTCAGTCATGCTTTTGGAACAAGTAGAAACATAATAATGGTATTTTTAATGCCATAATCTCAAAAAACACCCCCTTTTCCTCTGGTTCTATTTTACGTAGTTGACAAAAATAATTGTTCTAGTCTTTTTAATAATCATAAAAATAATAGGCAGCAGTGTGTCTATATTTAAGGAGATCACTTATTGCTATTATTATTTTTTATCATTAAAAAGAGAGATCTTTTCTGTGTGATGTTCCTGATTAAAAAAAAATGCATTTGACTCCAATTTTTACCCCTTTTGATCTTTAAATTGTGCATTTGACTTTTTATTTACATATAAATCCCCTCTCTTCTCTTGCTCTTTTCCTGCTCTTTTCTTCTCTTTTCTCTTTTCTCTCTTCTCTTCTCTTCTCTCTTTCTCTCTCTTCTTTATCTATTCAATCTAATCATATCATGAATCAAAGTACTTTAGCTTTGTCAATTCAAAGAAACCAAGGTAAAATAGACTATATATATATATATATATGCAAATTACATGATACTAATAATCAAAAAAGACTATACGCAGTATGAAAGTCCTTTCCCACCCACGCCTTATTCCTCTTCATCATCCACTTCTACCCATTCTAATGGTATGTGCATAACAAGATTCATCATAAATATAGTTTAATTAAAATATGATGATGGTTTAAAAGGCATAATGAAAAAGTATGGATCTCTGGATAAAACCGATCAATTAGGTAATGCATATATACATGCATTTTTAGAGAGAGAGAGAGAGAGAGAGAGAGAGAGAGAGAGAGAGAGAGAGAGAGAGAGAAAGAAATATTTATGTATATAAATAGAACGTTTTTTACCTGCCACACCTTCTCAAACAACCATAAGTCCAAATGATGATGATGAAGGCCTTTACCTTTTATGGACACAGCAATTATTAAGAGAACGTGGTTTTACTCCATCCTCATGTAAGCCAGAGGAGGATAGCGATGACGATAATAGTAGTGTCTCTTCTCTGAATTCGGATGATTCTGATGCTGCGGACGATGACGAGGTGGTGGTGTTTCTAGATCAGCCCTGTGCAAGCAGTAGTAATAGCTTCTATGTATACCAACCTTCTACAATCAGTTCGGCAGGAGGTGGTCACGTGGTAGAAGAAGACGAGGAAACAAACAATAATGGCTTCTTTACTTGTATATCTAGTTTTTTTACATCTTGTTTTTAATACATTACATACACTTTTTTTTTTCTTTTCGGAAACAATATAGAGAATTTATTTGTTCGGAGTTTACATAAACAAACATGAAGGTCATGTTGACAGTTGAATAAAAATATTCCCTTTCTTTTATTCATTACTCTTCTTTTTTTTTCTATTATATTTTATTTTGTTCAGTGATTAATGGGACAACCCAATTCCAAAAGTGCATCAGATACATTTGATGAAAAGAAAGCCGAGATGCTTTCGTCTTGTCAAGACATTTGCCAAGCCGTGCAAGACATCACGCTTGATAAAGAGTATCCAAGCACTCTGTCACCTGAACAGCTCGAGCAGTTTTCTTGCCAATTTTGGAAACATGACAAAAATGTACTTGCCATGAATGCCGTGATGAATAATGACCCTTTGGACGTGATGGTGAATCCCAGTGTAAAGAACCAGGACCAGCATGTCTTTAATGTCAAGATAGAGACCGAGGGGCTTGCAACAAACCAAAAACAATCTGGCCGTTGCTGGCTATTTGCAGGTAATAGAATGATTGCGTGTCTATGTGTATGACGTGGTTTATTTAAGTGCATGAAATAGGAACCAATGTACTCCGTCGAGCTGTCATTCGCAAGTACAATCTAAATGAAGACTTTGAACTCAGTCAAAGTTTTCTATTCTTCTATGGTATATACTCTAAACTAAGCATAACAGTCAACTTTGCAACTAAAACATATATATAGATAAACTTGAAAAGGCAAATTGGTTTCTTGAAAACATGATTGATCTCAAGGACAAGGAGATCAACGACCGAGTGGTACAATACCTATTGTCGGATCCGGTCGGAGATGGAGGACAATATGATATGTTTGTGAACCTCGTTGAAAAATATGGCGTGGTACCAAAACAAGCCTATCCAGAGACGGTGGCATCCTCCTCCACCGGTCGTTTGAATTGGATGATCACGGTAAAACTCCGAGAATTTGCAGCCACTCTCAGAGCGCAGGAGCCCAGCGTGGCGAGAATGCTCAAGGAGCAGATGATGCAGGATATTTATCGCGTGCTTGTCATCTTTTTGGGCGAACCGCCCAAGGAGTTCCGATTCGAGACACATGACAAGAATGGGAAATTTGTTGGTTTGCCGGTGATGACTCCAAAGAAGTTTATGAAGGACGTTGTTGCTTATCCAGTAAGTGTGTCATGTTTACCGGAAAACAAATATTTACAGTATAAATATAGATTTCAAAAACAATGTCACTGATCAATGACCCTCGTAATGACTACAACCGCCTCTACACTGTCGATCGCTTAGGTAACATTGTAGGTGGTCGACCCACCCGTTATGTCAACACCGACTCTGAGCAGCTTAAAAAACTGGCGATCCAAGTCCTCAAGTCAGGATCACCGGTTTGGTTTGGCTGCGATGTTGGTAAATTCAGCAGCCGTAAGTATGGTGTGATGGACTTGGATATCCATGACTATAAGCTAGGCTTTGATATCGAGTTTCATCTCTCCAAGGCGGATCGATTGATTTTAGGCGAAAGTCTAATGACACATGCCATGGTCTTTACGGGTGTGCATGTCGTGGATGGGAAACCAGTGCGCTGGCGCGTGGAGAATAGCTGGTCTGATACGTCAGGTGAGAAAGGGTTTTGGGTCATGCGTGATAGCTGGTTTGATGAATATGTGTATCAGGTAAAATTAATTTTTATTTATTTATATAATGTTGTTGTTTACTGATTGTTTATTTTATTATCAAAATAGATTGTTTTGGAAACATCAGCTGTCCCTTCAAACTTAGTAGACTTGTTGGATACAGAACCTACCGTATTACCTGCATATGATCCGATGGGTGCACTAGCATCGCCATATTAAAGAAGGAGAGTGTGTCGTATAATATAAATAATATTTTTAAATAAACGATGTTTATAATCCCTTTACTGTGAATAAATAAATAAAAAAGACCCTTATTATTTTGTTACACACAATTTGACATGTTGTTTATTTTGATAAAGGAGGGGAATATATATATCTATTTACAAACAGTGTTACACATTAATTATCATCTTCTGCCGTTAAACTTTCACCCCAAATAATATCCATTGGAAAGTCCTGATGATCGTTTACAAATGAACTTGCACGCGATAATTCTGTCTGCTCTTTAAATCCTAAACAATAAGCAACTGGGGAATATCATTTTAGTTTCTAACGATACACACACACACACACACACACACGCATTCACACTTACAGTCGCTTCCCAAATCAATCCCTGAAGCAGACTCATCATGCTCAGCCACATTCGACATCAACGGTAGTGTTCCAGTGTAAGGTGAGAAATGGACGGCTTGGATAGGTGGACTGGGTCCAATGTGCGCGGGTGGACGAGGACATGCATCTAGTTTCCATTTATAAATTGGCTCAATCTGTGTAAATGTGTCTTTTCTAAGTTGTGGTAAGAATTCTTGAAACTGTGTATCTGCATTAATGTTGATTGTGAGGAAATCAGATTGATGTGCATCCATCATAAGACGTAATTGATTTAATATTAATAATATAAACCCCCGCGTTTCTTTTGTATAATTGTTTAGTCCAATGCATTATAAGTGTGTTTTCTTGGTTGTCTCACCTGTAATACGCTTTGTGTCCTGATACTCATCAATCAGCCTCTTTACTAATGATTCTTGATTAATTAAAATGTCTAATGTAACTTCATGATGGCTCACAAACACCAGACATATTATTCTGTAAAATAACGTATGATAAATATTGCATGTACTATAAATACAAGTTGGTGAGTATATAAACAGTCATTCACTAAAGAAATCAAGTCATACGATTTTTCAAAGAATGTTTTTACGAGTATTTTCCAAAATGAACTTGTTGTAGATGCCAGCATCTCTGTTTTATCATTTGCGTTGTATAAAATCTGATAAATAATGTCAAGCAAGTCCATATCAGATGTCGTAAAAGGTGATCTATAAAGCAAGCTGGTAAACACACACAGAATAACATGACATTGTTCTTCTTACGGTTTCATTTCTGATCCACCGAGAACATGACAGAATTCAGGAATATGGATTGCCAGTAATTCTTGTACACGAGTGGAAATACTATACAATGGTCCTTCAACAGGCTGAGAAATGGCAGATGCTCTTGTGGTAAGCAACCCACTACATGATACTTTTTTAATAGACCATTTTCCTCTTCATCCTTTCTTTTTTACCTTCTGACAAGTAATTTTATAATATTAATCGTTCTTTCGCGCTCCTTTGACGCTGGATAGTCAATAACATCCTATATAATACGGTTTATATACTCGATATAACAGCATTTACTGACCATCCACATTTACCTTTACTAATAGCTCAATGATGTCTTTACCTTTATCTGTCTTTAGAGAAGCAAATAGAATGTCACCATTATCTACCTGTGAAGCCTCTGTAATCACCCTTGAAAAGAGCTCCTGAGCCGCCTCAACAAACACTGGATTTTCTATTTATAGGCATATTTTAATGACACTATCCCATTTTGACCATTCTTATTTTCACCTTTTAATTCTATAGCATCCACCATCCATTCTAAAAACCCCAGTCTCTGCAACTCATGATGGCACTCCTCTCTCTGGTCCTTTGTCTCCTGGTTGATATCTCTCACAAAGATCAGGTTCAATAGCGAGTCGAGAATCGGGCCTTGTGTGATGTACGGTAACATGTAATCAAAGAAAATGGATGCCTGGTTACGCATAATAACAAATTGTAACATGTCGCATGGGTTACGTCTTCCCAAATGTTGAAATATTTTGAAAAAGTGATTAAAGTTTCCACTAGAATTTGGTAAAAACACTTCAAACAAATGACCCAC